>CAAKHB010000524.1:3660-14997 GCA_901007665.1 Aeoliscus strigatus
CAACTGCTCATCGTGTGTGTGTGTGTGTGTGTGTGTGTGTGTGTGTTCTGAATCCTGCTGCTGTGTTACATTTTTTTTAATCATTCATTTTTTTTTCAATTATTTTCTTCGTCTATAGCGAGACAGATCAGCAAATCTGTCTTGATGAAAGTTTCATTGTCTCTGTAAGCTCAGGGGTGACGCTCTGGGAGCTGAGAAGGTCACATGAGGCAAAGAGTCCAGTGCCACTTGTTGATATTTATTGTGTCCACGTTCGTTACGTTTGTGGAAAACTCAGACCCTACGCGTGGGTTCGCCTACGATTTGACACAGAAGTACAAGTCAGGATCACTTTATTCACTTGATTGTTAACATCAGTTCTATCTATCTACATTCTATGATCTATTTCATGTCCTTAATTTTCTGCGTACCGGCGCTCCCATGTTCTATTCTTTCTATTTCAAACTCTGTTTGTGTTCCCTCCCACATACGATTGTGACATTTACACAACGCGATCTTAAATATTTGAAAGCATCACCTACTTCTCATTTGCTCCCTCCAGAGTCGACTGATAACATCACATTAATCTCTTCACTCAAGCATGGTGGCGTGTTTTCCAACATGAAATGATTTACTCCTGCTCCGCTGTGGTGTGAACCGTCACACGCAGCCGTGTCGGCCTCATCAAAGCCTGGCAGAGCTAATGAGTTTAGGTTTTAATCGAAGAAATGAGCTTGAATTATAACTGCAGTGATCACCAAAGGGAGCGCAGATAATCGTCCCACAATGTCTGTTAATATCCATTAAGATGTGGTGTGAAGCCTCTTGTGTTTGTCATCACTCCCCGATGCCTGTAAGTAATAGTTTGTCTCAGATTAATACAATTCTTTTTTTTCCAAATGTATTAAAAATTTTCAAGACATTATGAAACAATCCACCTCTAATGGTCCAAATGTAGTTAGGTGTTAAATTACAGCCCAGAGTTCTGTGAGGGGTTTTAAAAGTTGTTTCATGACTGATTAGACCGCCGCAGAAGCACTTTTAATGTTTTATGAACAATTTCTAAATGTCCACTGTGGTTTTTATTTCTTGTTTTGTTTTGTTTTTTATCTGCCAGCCTCTCTGCAGATTGTCTGTTCCAGCTTTTTAAAACAGCCTCCGGCCGGCGCTCTGCGTCTTTCCTCTCACTAATGAGACGATAGCAGGTGCTTGAAGTTAATCTCTTTCATTTCAGTAAAGGCTTTATTGACAAATGTGGATGGGTTTAACAAACAGCCAAGCTCAGGCCTTCACGTGGTTTCAATTTCTGGTCCAGAGAGAGGAGAAGGAACGAACCAGGGACCTTCTTGCTATGAGGCAACAGTGCTAACCACTGGTCCACCAAGCGCAGCTGCTGCATTTCGGTCAAGTTGTGTGTGACGGTGTCTTTTTCTCCGTCCGGTTGTGACCCCTCACGTCCTCTCACCAGGACATGGCCGGCCTGTTGAAGCCTGAAGCCAGCAAGCTCCTGATCAGCGCTCTGAGAGATCGTTTCCCAGACGTGCCCATCCACGTGCACACACACGACACGGCGGGTGCCGGTGTTGCCGCCATGCTCGCCTGTGCCGAGGCCGGAGCCGATGTGGTGGACGTCGCAGTGAGTAGTAAACAATAGTAATAAAAAGGATGATTAACTCGCTTCACTTGTAACACAATGCTACTTATCATATATGGACATTTTGTATTTCTAGAATAAATGCAGACAAACAGATGAGAAGAAGAAGAAGTTGCACCTGTCTGCCACTAAATGTAGAGACTTGTGATGTATTGAAGAATGTGGCTCCTTATTGGTGTATTAGTTAGTTTTACTTTTGTTTTTGGTGCATACAGTTATTGTTTTAGACAAGGGTCTAATTACGTGTGTGTCCAGTTAAAGCTTCTTCCAAGAATCAGGACTTTTCACACCTGATGGCGTCTCTCCAGGTCGACTCGATGGCCGGAATGACCTCTCAGCCCAGCATGGGAGCCATCGTGGCCTGCACCAAGGGGACCAAACTGGACACTGGTAAGTCAGTCAGCGTCAGTCAGTGACTGTTCTGGAAGTGGATCTGATCACGTCCGCATGCAGTCATCCAATTTGGTCACGTTGTCAATGAGACAGAACATTTCTCCGTTCATGAGGTGTTTGACGGTCCGCTGCGCGACATGAACGGGATAAAAGCACCAACTTCAACACAGAACTTCAACAGCTGCAGCCTCAAGTTAGACTCATTGTGCTCAGCGATACACAGCCAATTATAAGAGGACGGAAATGAGAGAGATGAGATCGATACCACGGACGCTCTGCTGCTTTTTTACACAATCACCTCATGCAGTTTTACTCTCTCTCATATGCTCTTGTCTAGGTGTCTGTTGTAGCGTCTAGTAGTTTTCCATATTCATCACACTAGTCCCCAGTTTGCACTGAGCATCTCAGCGTTTAGAGGTCAGGAAAAACATAGCATGGCTGTAAGTTCATTTGTTCTCACAGATCCAGTGTTATTTTCTGCTGCTACTCCACATAACCAGTCTGCGCAGGAGGTGAAACGATGAAAACAGGCAGATTTATAATGTGCTCTTGACTCGGCAGCTGTGGTGTTGTGTGTTTTTCCTATTCTGTGAAAATGCCGCTAACCCTTCCTTTGGTCTGATGACTGTCTGACTGACCTCTGCCCCCCGCTGAGATGAATGCTGGAAGTACGAGAGCAGCCAGTTGTAACGCTGCTAAAAAAAGAACCAACATGAGGCAGCGCTTAAGTTAAGTTGAACTGACTCATGAAGTTTGATCATATTAGGTGAACGGATGCAATGTCATCCAACCCGTCTTTTCTGTGTAGCGCTCTGATAAGGTTTCTGTGGTCAAACGGTCCTCAGGGAACTCTATGTAAGTATGTCAGTGACTGTTTGACCCTGATGCTAACCGTTCCTGAGTTGAACTCCCCAATGCTCCACTGGCCCCGTGTTTCTCACTTAAACATCAAATTTAAATACAGGAAAAAGAAATTCCAGAACTAAACTAGGAACATTACTGTTTTATTCCATCTGCAGCTGAAAAAAAACATTTTTGGATCTGTTGAGGCAGGTCTAAAATTAAAATTAAAATTAAAAAAAAACAACCCTGTCACACAGGGGAACATGACTCATTGTGTTGTCTGTCATTTTCTCGGGTGACTAACATTTGAGTAAGTTGCTGAAGATGAATGGAACGAAGACTCTTCGTTCTCGCCAGCAAAACATTTTTGAACAGTTTTAAGTAAGTTTAGAAGCTGCAAACAAAACCACTTGACAAGGAAATAACATCCTTTCAAAATGATAGATGAGCACTAAACTTTTGTGTGCGTGTGTGTGCGTGCGTGCCTGCAGACAAAAGACTCCTAGTTAAGTGTTTCCCACCACAGTATCAGTATTAACTACCACATATTGATTTTTTCTGCATTTATAATGACTGAAATCGTATTTGTTTGTTGAGATCTGCATTGATCTGCTCCCTGACCTCTGACACCTTTTGCGCATTAAAACCAGACTCGTGCACGTGATATGAATGGAAAGCATCTTGTCTGGAGCTCTGTGGTGACGCGATATTAACCCAAATGCTTACTCATAGCAACTATATAATAGTAATTATCATTATTATTATTATTTGTTAGTGTCTCAACCTGAGGCTTAAGAGGTCTCGTTTCCATGGTGACAGCCACATCAACTGACCAGTGTCACAAAGAAGAGCTCTCGACTCTTGAACATGCTGACTAGCGGGCTATTTTTACAGCTGTTGGGTTGGTGTCAGTGCTGCAGTCTCATTTTCATCATTTCTGAAGTGGATCACACTCAATCAACCTTTTTTTTTTTTTTTTTGGACCAAGGCCTTTCATCTCCATTATGTACTTTTCTCATGTTGAATAAACACTCTGTCGAGGTTTTCTTACCGCTTCCAGTGAAAGCAGCACGGCCAACTAATGAAAGAGAGAACTGGGGATTATTACTTCATCTGATCTGTTGATCTGGAATTCAACATAAAATTCATTTTTTTCTCATCTCTTCCTAGTTTAGCCTCAGTCAACGTCGACTCGGCATCCTGGAAAAAAAAATAACTATGGTTGAATAATGATCTATAATGGTATATTCAGTCACATATCCAAGTAAAATGGAACACACACGCACACAGAAAACATCAACAGCAGCTTTCATTTAGACGTGATGTGGTTTCAGAGAAGGAGAAGCTCTCACTGCACTGCTGCTCTCCACCGACACTTCACGAAAGCAGTTCACATCCCATCATCCGACTCAGCGAATAGTGTTCTGGGTAATTTCTGGCACGTGACACGGTGCAGCATCAACATATCAAGAGGAGAGGAACTCTCCCAGCATTTAGACACGGTTCACTTCAGCGTGTGAATATCAATTTGTGAGCAGAGAATTCCCTAAAGGCGACAAGGAGAAAGACAAGGTTGTTCTCCTGAGTAAAAAAAAAAAGTGTTTCAGTGAAGTTTATTCATGGAATGCGTCTGAGCACAGGCAGGAGGAGACTCACGACGATGTGGTGATACGAGACTGTAGCATGTCAATGAGATTTAAGGAGGACGGGCACCACAACGGACATCCAGAAGGGTTACACAAGTTCAAGTAGAGCTGAGCTGACTGCCAATGGACCAGGTCTGACATGTGTCGGTCGGAGGGGTGTGTGACGTGCTCCTCGACCGCGTTCCTCCACGTCCTCTGGACTTTGCGTTTCTTATCACCCCGTCTTCTTTCACATCATCTCTCTATCCTCCTCCCTCACTCAAATTCCCTGACAGAGCAATTAACATCACGTTATCACAGTTTTTTTCACTCTTGGCAGCTTCTTGTCTCTCACAGCACACTTATTTTTTCTTGATGCTGTGCTGTGAGTGTGCAGTGTCTCATGACCATCACTGGTGAATTCCTTCCTGGGATTAGTGCAGTTCTTTGTGGTTTGTTTCCAACTGGTTGAGGCTGAAAGCCATCCACATGTCACCTTGGATCTGATCGTGGCTTCTGTGCCTGTAAAAGGACATTTTGCTCATGTGAATTCTACTAGATTATATAATAGCAATTATAATATTATACAATTATATTATCTAAATTCAAATATATTTATATGTTTGTCATTCGTATACTGAGCTTGGGCGGTACGGTGGTGCAGTGGTTAGGACTGTCGCCTAATAATAACCTGTTTAGATTCCACGCTGTGGTTCTCCGTCTTCCTCCCACTTCTAACAGCATGCTGAGCTTAACTGGTCTCTGGTGTGAATGTGAGTGTGAATGGTTGTCTGTCCTCCAGCTGGTTACCGGTCCAGGTTGAACCCTGACGTTCACCCGTTGACAGCTGCGATCAGCTCCAGAACAACCGAGACCCGTAACCGGAGCGACGGGAGAAGATGAATGAATGAATATACTGTTGTGAACTGGCGCCCAGACATTGATTCGGCTCCTCATCTCTCTTTCTCCGTCCTCCACGTTTGTCTTCATCTGTGGCTCTCGATGTCTCGTCAGGCACAAACCTTGTGTACATACAGTATGTGCTTGTGTTGCTTGATGCTCCCGCCCTTCCTCGCGTGCGTGTCTCAGCCATCAGGGACTGATGTTAATGAGTTGTATATTGACATGCTCTGTCACTGCCAAGCAGCCTTCTGAATGACTGATTTGTGTGCACACACACACACACACACGTATGTCTGTGCGGTATACAAACATGGTTCAGTGGTGTAATGACTGATGATATGGAGAGTTAATCCATTAATCCAGGAAAAAAAAACAAGGTTGTGTTTACCTGCAGATGTCCAACATTGTGTAGAACACAAAGGGAATTAGATCATCGCAGCAAATACGAGTGTGTTTCATGACAGACGTACCCGCTGCAGTGGATGTTAGTGGATTTGGGTTTTCCGTCTCTGATTGGTGCAGGTTGCTAATTAGACTTCTCCTCAGGGAACTTGTTGCTGTTTAGTGTTGGTTTATAGTCTTTTCTGGCAGATGGTGCCACACAACTGCATCGCTGTCAACACCCTTCTGTAATAGACGCTTTCCGTTTGGTGAGATCGAAGTATGTAACCCAGCTAACGAGCTAGCACTGCACTCCATTTCTCCAAATACCAGTTTGTATCCCGAGGCGACAGTCGCTGCTTATTTAGAAACTGTATCTTGGTGCAATCATCCACCGGCCTGCTTCTCTCTCCCCTGAGGGCTTTTAGCCATGAAATTTGGTACTGATACTATTTTTTTTTTTAACTGCAATTTTATAAACGATACATGTTTGCCGCTCCTAATTACCTAAATGTGGACATAAAGTATAAACGAGGGAAGTGGAGCTGTAAAAGGGTGAAATGGACCTGATGACCAGCGTAACTTGAGGAATCAGCATCTTTGATTTGAAACACTGGAAGCACAGTAATACTTTCTATACTCAACAAATGTTTGTCCCATTAACAGAGGATTTGTTCATCATTAACCAGGCTCAGCGTCACAGACTTTCATTCTTTCCAGGTGAGCAGCTTAAGCACACCTTAACAGGCTGCAGCAGAATGTCATGAATATGAGCAGCACATGTTTTTTTTTTTTAATTATTATTTCATTTTTTTAAAGGATTACAATCCATCACTGGGGATTTAATGAACATTTCCGAAAAGGCAAATGCACCATGAAAGCACAGAGTGACTCACAGGCTGCACTCCAATCCTCCAATCCTCAGTGACACTGCAGTGCAGGAAGGTTGGTTCATCTTCAGGACCCTGAGCAGCCTGTCAGTCCATCGCCATGTTCATCAGCTCCTTGACGGATACGATTCCTTCTGTTATTTTGTACCTTTACATCGGTGCCTGACAGAGTGTTACTGAAGTTGACACATCATACACTCCACATACATCTCAGAGCACCTGCAGTGTGGCTGAGGAATGTACCGCCCTGACAGCAGCAGCCATGTGCTGCAGACAGGATCCATACGTGCCCGGTGGGTTGGATCTGTCTGCGGCTGTCCAAGAATCTCACATCATGTTGGTATTTTCATGCATCAAACTCTGCAGCGTGAACCCCATTCTGTCACAATTAGAACAAGTTTTGTGATGAATTATTCACAGAAATGGCAGGTTGCCACATCTTCCTCAACAGCTTTCCTATATTTACAGGGAATCTAACATCCGCTCTCTTCCACGCAGCTGGAGATCAGTGTTGACAAGTGCGGAAGGGTTGTGAGTTTGAATGTGATGTACACTGATTTCATGTCCTTTTGCTCCGCTCTGTTGCAGGTATCGCTCTGGAGAAAGTATTCGACTACAGTGAATACTGGGAAGTGGCCAGAGGCCTGTATGCTCCATTTGACTGCACTGCCACCATGAAAGCCGGCAACGCTGATGTGTACGAGAACGAGATCCCTGGGGGACAGTACACCAACCTTCACTTCCAGGTACGACGGGCTCTTCCCGCCATCACCAGCGTCAGCCATTGATTTTTTAAGCTGTGTGAGCTGAAATGCATTTTCACCGTGGTCCAAGCTGCATTTTGTGTCTCCGATGGAGGGAAATACTGATGATTGTAGCCTTTCTGTCACTTGTTTGCATCTGCTGCAAACAAACGGCTAAGCTGAGCTGATAGTAAACGTCTTGCGTGTCTGTGTCTTTGTTTGACTGCAGGCTCACAGTATGGGACTGGGGAACAAGTTCAAGCAGGTGAAGAAGTCGTACGCTGAAGCCAACAAGCTGCTGGGAGACCTCATCAAGGTGACACAGGCCACAGAAATCAGCTGCGCACACACACACACACACACACCTACACACCTGCCTCTAAGATTGTAGGTTTTCCTACGTAACGGTCAAGTGAACAAAGCTGAGAATGTCAGGCAGTTCCATTCTAAGTGTGCTTTCACCTCGTTCCCTTTTCATATTATAATGATGGCAAAGTCGGCAGACATGTTCTCTCCCATTGGGACATTTTTCATATTTCTGTGTTGGCACGTCTCACTCAGTCTGCGTCAGCCAGGCGGCCCGTCCTCCTGTGCTCGGCTGAGCCAAACGCTCGCAGATTAAGTCAAGTACAACTGCTGTTGTGTGCTGTCTGGTTTCTCATTCATCTTCACTGTCGTGGTTTGACCTCTGGCCTGTTCCTTCATCCACCATCTTAAACCGCTGTTCAGGGAAGAATATTCGGCTAAATTCAACACGTCTGTTTTTATTCTGGAGCTGGAACCCCTCTCCTGGGGGGTGTCCTGCTGGTGTCTGTTGTCCCCCACCATCTCCAAAAGTCAAAGGTCGTCATTGCTCTGTCACTAAGATGGAGGCCGTTGAGGGTGGAAAGCGTCCATCGATCCACTGAACTTTTCGTCCGATTGAGTGACTGTAGTACACAACATTTTCACATACTTAGCGTGTACTCAAATACTAAGTTGAAGTATAGACGTACGTGATTTGAGACACAGCTCAGGTTTAAAATGATCATCTGCCGTTGTCACCTCATATTTCTACATAGAAAACACTGAGCGGGAACCTGACAAACTGTTCCCTTTCAGCGCTTCAACACTCGTCTCATTCCTGTCTCAGTGTTTCCACGTGGATCTGAGACACTGACTGAACCGGTGAACGTTCTGACCTTCTCAAAGACGCGTTAGTCGTAGTCATGGAGCTCGATGGGTTTCATTTACCGTCTGTTTTCTTTTGTTTGTCGTTATCTTTCATTAACTTCCTGTGTTTATATCCCTTCATCCCTTTTTCAGGGTCCATGCTGTAATTATTTTCTCATTTTTCAGTGTTTTTCCACCTCTCCTCTCTCATTGCTTTACAGTTATTTATGCCATCACTATTTTTCTTACTTTGAGCTGTCGACTCATCGACATGCTCTTATGGATTCCTTATTACCTTCCTCAATTGTTTACTCTTCACCCATCCCTCTCATTCAACCCCCTCCTCTCCCATCAGCACCCTCGCCTCCTCTACAGTCTCCCCGTGCTCTCTGTCAATTCAACTGAGGCTCTGTGGCCTTCGCTGCACACGTCATTGTTGGTTTAATATGCCGATGGCTGCATCCTGTTAGCGCTACAATAACTGCGTCTCTCACAGTCACATGTCGACATGAAGTCGATGCAGCACTGACCACCGTCTCCCACACACAGGATATACACAGGAAGTAAACAATGGGCCGTGTATTTGTTGGTTACATACTACATACATTATATAGTATATACACAATACACTGTTGTTCACACACACACACAGCTCTCTTCATTCGGCATTTTGCTCGTGTGTATGTGTGTGTGTGTATATTTCTGAACCGATTATGAATTGATTCTTCCAGTAAATGTTTTACCCTAAACTGGCAAGGAACCATACAAGATAACATCATTGACTTTGATTTAAAATGAGAAATTTTGAAAAAGTTATAAAACTAAGGAGGAAAAAAAGTCTTGTAACATCCCCTCATAATTCTCTGGGGTTGACATTTTTAATTTCCAAGCGTAACTACTCTCTAAAGGGTCCTTGGGTCCCCGAGCTGTGTCGGTAGAAGACACACAATGCTCACAGCGTAAACGAGTTTTACAACTATATATCGATCATTTTTCATGAAGTGTGGAACGGATGGCGTTAGTTAAGCACATAAATAATTTAGTTTTTGTCCATTTAGCATTAAATCTTCTGTCCAGTTATGAAATGAAGATGTTTTACAGGAAATCATCAAACTGACTGCAGACGTGAAGAATTAGAAGCAGTGTGCCTAAAAGAAATTGTGGGTGAATTATGAAATGACATGTAAAAGCAGCTAATAGATGGAGGTGAATGAATTTCATAAAATGTTAATAATCCCGGCTGCCTGGTTTAATATTCATTCCAGATGTGCAGGTCACATTCATCATTACCACCATTATTGGAATACTTTTTCACCATTTGCATTTCTGAAACTCAACAAACACACGCACTCATACAGACATAATCATATTAATCCTTTACACAAGGAAACAGTCCAACCTTCCAGAACATAATGTACGTGTTGTAGAAGCATAGAACTTCCATTTGTTTCATATTCTAAACCATCAGTCGGTCTCCTGAGGTGACAGCACGTCGCTGCAGGTCTCACAGACCTCAGACATCAGAGTCGTGACGTAGTAAACGCTCCTTTCACAGCTCGCGACAGTTGTTTTGGAATGAAGCATTAGTGAGAAGGAAGCTACTTCCTGAGGGCGTTTATTGATCTGAGGCTGAGCAGCCGGGACAGGAAGTCAAGTGCAGGTTGGGGTCGGCTATGTGTGCACGAGCCCGTGAACTTTATGTAAATCACAGGTCCTCTGGTGTCTCAATTATAATGAGACTGATTTAATTTCAGGAACAGAAGCGACAGACTATTGTCGCTCGACAAAGCATCTTCTCTCAGATGTAAATTGAACTGTACGTTGTCAAACCGTTTTAATCTGAAAGGGTGTACGGGGCGCTGCTCTCTGGGAGGAAGAATTAGAAACTCTGTGGTACAGGATTCTTGAAAAGAGAAGAGCTGCAGCTGAGAGGTGGTGAGAGCTGGAACTGGAGAGCAGATGGAGGCCGGTGTCGTCTCATCATCCTTCACGTCACGTCCTGGTGCCCTCACACAGGCCACAGTGTTGGAATGTCACATGAACATACAGAGAGAAGATCAGAAGATGGAGACGTCAGCCGAGCACCAGAGGACTCGAAGCACACGAACACACGTACTAACGTGCAGCCTCAGACCACAGAGAAGTTCATGTTTCTGTCCCATTCACGTCCAGAAGTGACGATAAATCCATAAACGAGCCACTTGAATGTTGTGATCACGTGGAAGGACATGGAAACTCCCCGTGTTTGTTAAAGAAACCAACTTGTGGGTGTGAATGTGGCTCTGAAATATTCTGTTTCCTTTTCATGGACACAGAACCATGAATAGATTCATGTTGGAGATGTTCTGTTCAGAGAATGTCGTCTCTGAGCGAATTACTGAACCCGTCTAATCACCGTGAACTCGTCCATGTTAGGATGACAAGTTGTGCTACGAGTGTCAGTTCTTCCTCTCACTCCTCACCTGCTCCATCACTTTAACACTCACCGACACACACACACACACACACACACACACTTTGTGTTGGAGCAGCTGGGTGTTGCCTGTGGGGCTGCAGATGTCTGTTTACAGCGCTCTCTCTCTCTGTCTCTCTCTCTCTCTCTCTGTCCCCCCCTCCCTCCCTCCCTCCCCCTTGTATTTCTCTTCCTCCTCTTCCTGTCCCCCTCTGCTCCACCTGCCAACATCTCCCTCCTTTCTGTCTTCACTTTCATTTTGTCTCAGTCCTGCTCCTCATTTCAATTAGACTTTCTTCACATATAATCTCTCTATTGACGC
>CAAKHB010000525.1:3199-22320 GCA_901007665.1 Aeoliscus strigatus
TTGCAGTGTGCGCACACACACACACACACACACACACACACACACACACACACACACACACACACACACACACACACACACACACACACACACACACCACAAACTCTCAGCTGTCCCTCTTTTCCAAGGAAGTAAGGAATCAATTCTGTCCACAAATTTCAATTTAGTTCACTGATCAGTGTGTTTGTGCTTAGAAAAATGACTTGTTACTGCACTGTACTCCTGTTTTACTCCAGTCTGGCTCCAAGCTGGCTTCATCCGTTACTTCTGTTATCGTTGAACATCCCCTCTGATCACCGGTGTCTCCACCTCCTTCCGTCCAACATATCATTTCCTCCCACTTGTGCGTAATGTAAAGGTGAGCAGCTGCATGCCAGTGGGATCTAGCACAACTAACAGTCAGCCAGCCTTGATCTCTGTATTTGAGTTTAAGAGAATGGATGAATGGCATGCAGAGGAGGTAATCAGCCTCAGTCAAACTCAGCTATGAATAATGCACAATAGAACTTGACGATTATGCTAATTTTCCTGACGTATGTATATTTAGATGAAGAGAGTTTGCATTAGATTCATGCTTGAGATCAAGATGATTAATGCCCCTCAGGCACCTCAGTATCTTTGTTCAGTGTAATCTTGATCATAATCATCATTTGGTTTGGAGGTATCTAAAAATAACATTATCTGTGTTCCTGCCTCATAGCAGCTCAGGTATTCATCTAGGCAGTGGTTTTCAGTCTGAGAGCCACAGGACCCAGAGCCCTGCTGGTGAACTGCAGAAGAGCCAGTGGGATAGAAAATAGTCACTGGTTAGTTTTATTACTAGCAGAGTAATTAGTTGTAACAGTATTCGGTGCGTAGGGTACATAATTTAATTCAAAAATCAACTTTATGTCTGTAATAACTGTAATCGGTTGTAAGTATTGGAAAAAATACTACACTTACTGTACTTAAATATGTCTAATTACAGTTTCAATTACATCTGAACAATTTCTAAAAAAGACTAGTCTATGTGTTAAATAATAATAATAATAACAATAACATTAATAATAATAATAATAATAATAATAATAATAATAATAATAATAATAATAATAATAATAATAATAATAATAATAATAATAATAATAATAATTATAATAATAATGTTTCTTGAGTTCTTTTTTGTCAAGATTTTGTATCTGAATGACGACAAAGTGAGAGTGACGGTTTTCAGGGTAGAGTATTGCCACATCTCAAAAGTGAAACATTTGAGAAAAGTCATCAAATATTTAAGTCATAAAATGTTGTCCAATATACTTAGTTACATGGTTTTGACAGAATTTGTTATTTAATTACATTACTACTATTGCACTTTAACACGGTAACTTGTTGTTGTTGCGTTTCCAAAGTAGCTTTCCTGACATTGATACTAGTCAGTGGTAGTGATGGCAAAAGACCAGGAGAAGATGGGATGGTGGCAGGTGCAGTTGGTCCATCTGGTACCATGGAAAACTGCCTGTGTGATCTGCTTTCTCTCCTCAGTTCGGCACTTGATTAACCATTCTTGGGCAAATGATCACACACACTTTATTTTTCGGGGGTGATCATTTGCTAGCATTCGGAAGGTCTTGGCAGCACAGATGTCTGTGTGGGAATGCAGGGAGCACTGTTAACGCGATGAAGCCTGATGGCCAGGTTAAGGAGGTGACCAATGTTGAAAAAAAACCCCAAAAAACTTCAGGTGATGTCATTGATGTCTAATTCTAATTCTGTCACCTCAGTACATGATGGCGCTCATCAACAGAAAGGACTGATTCCTGTGGATGTACAGATGTGCAGTCACATGCTGGCACCATCTCTCAGCACCCGCTGTGGTGAGGTGGATGCCTTGCTGCTTGGGAAATTGAGAGTTTCGCCCTCTGACACATGCTAGGGACGTTTTTTTTGTCTGATTTGTAGTGATAGGTTGACGTTAGTCCATAAATGACTGACTGGCCTCCATCATTGTTGTCCAGGCTCACGCTGCTCTTTGGTCAGACTTTTTCAAAGTGATGGATGCAAACTATCAGTGGTTTTATTATGCCACTTTGCAGATTGCAGCCTGTGGATCAACAGTAGTTTTTGATGTGTGTGTGTTTTCAGGCCTACGTTTGGATGAATATTACTGAAGAAGCTCATTTGAATCCATCTGGAAGATGGAGCCTGTAGTGTTTAATTAGTCTGAGAATCCATACACATGAAATGCAAGCACATGATTGAATGCTTTGATCAGTGTCTGCGAGGAGGAAAGCTTCTGCAAGAGGGCGTTTTTCTATTCGCACAACTAATTCTTCCTGCACTGAGCACAAACAAGCACTGTTCTCTCTGCATGTGCCACCGAAACACATCCCTTACTGACTTTTGTGACCACGTCATCATTCAAGGAGACAGTAGTTTGAATCCTTTGACAGTGAACTGTACATTGTGTAGTGGTGTAGTAGTCAGAGATGTGCGAGTCTTGGGGTCCCTGTGTTGCAGTTATACAAAATTTGATTATGTACAGGATCTCTGATTCATTACATGTCATTATTCTCAGTTTTTCTCAAGCTTGTTGAATCATTGACGTTTGTGTCTGGATACTTACGCTGTTTGTCATTGTTGAATATACCATTTTGTCCCCAACAACACATTCCAATATCAACAAGTTTTTACAAATCATTTTATGATGAAAACTGCAATATCGTACAATTTGCCAATGAACATGTGCCCAGATGATGTGGTTTATCTGATGTGGTTTACTGAAATCCGTTACATGACAGCAGGCAGAGAGGAATGGATCACAGACTCTCTGATATATGACTTGGACAGGAGAGGTCACCGACAGGAGGCTGAGAGAGTGACAACAGCAGCAGCACCTCACAAACATAGCCCATCCTCCCTGTGACAGCTCAGCGTTACGTGCTGCCTCTCCATTTTGTCGTCAGAGCAGCCCCAGCCTCCCACCCATGCACAGCTCCTCTCCAGTCCGCATCAGAAATGAGCATCCTCTCTCTCTCTCTCTCTCTCTCTCTCACTCTCTCTCTCTGCCTGTTGGTGTGTTCTCAGAATGAGGTTAGCAGCATCAGTAGCAGCCGCAGCAGCAGTAGACAGAGACAGCAGAGGTACTGCAGCAGGCAGGAGAGGCTGTCTGTCAGCTCCACATCCAATGCTGCAGTCGCCGCTGCCCTGAGAACACCACACTCACCCTTCCTCCCGTTCTGTCACCGTCGTCATTCCTTATGTTCTGTCTTCTTTGAAGTAATCTCTTAAACACCCCCTCATCCTTCTCTCTGTTTCTCTCTCCTTCTCCATGTAGCAGTGATGGGGACGACCACCATGTAGAGACAGAGAGGCATCGGAGGCAGAATAGCAGCAATGGGAAGCTACACATGGAGCAGGTCTGGACTGCAGCCGTGGTGAGACTGAGACCTAAAAGAGTTGCAACCGGCGTCTTTGCCCTTCTCAGGACCTGACCACAGGGGCTGTCCGATGCTCACCTGGACACTCCCAGTTAGTGTTATATCAACGCCCACTCTTCTTGGTCTCTGCTACTCCTTCTTTTTCTTCCTTTGATGGTTTTTGGCCTGCGGGTTTCTCACAGTCTCTTCTGAAACAGAGAAACTACCTATCAAATCAGCCCCTTGGATTTCACCTACTTAAGCTGAAAGTGGCTGTTTTTCCTTCTCTTGGTTGCTCTGGCCTACTTGATTCCTAGTTTGGATTTTTTTTCTTTTTTTTTTTTTTTTTACAAGACACAACGCTCATCTGTTGTGTAAGCTTTTTTTGATTTGATTTTGTGAAAGCAATAACAAACTCTCTACACTGACGTGACTTGCCGCCATCATGGGAGACATGTCCAACAGCGATTTTTATGCCAAGAACCAAAGAAACGAGGACAACCATGCGGACGGCTTTAGCTGCTCGCTCATGGAGCTGCGCTCGCTCATGGAGCTGCGAGGCACAGAGGCGGTGGTCAAGCTCCAGGAGGACTATGGGGGTGTAGAGGGACTGTGCAAACGACTGAAAACCTCACCCACAGAAGGTGAGTCCCTCAGCTCCTCTGTATATGTGTGTGGGTGTGAAGTGCTGGATCTCATCTTGAAGAATGTGATATGCATTCATTACCTACCTGCTTTATTTCATCTCATTGGTGAGACCGCATGTGCCCATGTGCATTAATGCCCATGTGCATTAAGGCATTTAAACGTCCGGTATTTGAAGGGACAGAGGAAAAATTATTAATCTCCGTAAAATATAGTATACCCAGATATCTCTCAGGACAGTTTATCCCTCCTCTTACTACCATGTCCCACAAAAGCCAAGCCCCCCCCCCCACACACACACACACTTGTCACTCTCCCATCCCATAGGCCAATCAACCACTAATCAGGTGTCCGGGCTAACATTGTAAAAGATTGTTAATGTGGGGTTTGCTGTGGCATCTGCAAAGAAATGCTGACTGAAATAAGAAAGAAGAAAGAAAAAAAAAAACACCTGTTCCCATTAAAAGATATGTTGGATGTGTCATTTCTGCATTGGAGACGGTCAGCGAGGTTAGTTGTTTTAAAATACTGCTCTTATCTTTTTAAGAAAAGGATGTGAGCAGTGCACAGCAGAGCATGAGGTGGTGTCAGCTCATTAACCTACCTGTTATCATACACCTCCCCGCTGTCCCCATATCCTCCTGCTGCAATGAAAGCAGGAACATCTGTGAAGCAGCAGTACAGCAGACATATGGCATTGATGCCTACATTTCTTTCATGTCCGTTATGTTATTCACTTCTCCTGATAGAGATCATTGATCAGTATTCATACAGTGTGACCTGTGGGACATCACAGACCTTTAACCTAATAGGCTGATGGAAGAGGAGTGTGTCCTGGGTCACGACCATTAGACTTCTTCATCAGCTGGTCATACTACTCTCCACTGAGATCATCAGAGGAAATCACATCAGCTCTATTTGCAGTAAAGAAAGATCGAATTAAAATGGGATGAAACAGGGAAAAGAAAGGACGGAGGAGCACTGACTCTGTCAGGCGATGTTGCTTGTATTGCTCAACAAATTTGCATCATCACAGCAAAATGATGCCTGGAGTGTTACAGCGATATTAAAATGAAGCTGATTTTGAGTGAGCAATAAAAAGGATCATAACTGACACATAATTATAATTTCATTTCCTGTTCTCATGAGCATCCTGATTAGTTCTAAACATTTTATCAGTGTGCTGAACACTAACTGAGAATCATACCCAGCAGACTTGCAAGAAAAGTATTTAAACCTCTGAGATAGAGAGAATAGATAGAGAGATGAACATGCTTACTAGTCCTTATCTGAGTCAGATTTGTTGTCCATAATATTTCTGTGTCTATAAGCAACTGTGACAGGAACAAACACGTTACTAGAAATAATCGTATAAACGCAAGAGTAAAAACAACATCACAAAAATATATAACAACACATTGTATTGTATTGTATTTTGTGTTGAACTCTTTAGTCCTGAGCTTGATTGGCTGTTGACAAGCACGAAGCCCCTTTTCTGTCATCTCTGGTTAGAGGTTATCTTTATCATTTGTTAAAACCAATTATTGTATCACTCACTGGAACATGTCGTTACAAGTGAAAACTGGTGCAATTTAGTATCACGGGTGTTTTTTTCTTATTATCCCCTCCCCTGAGTGGCTGCTGGACAGAGAACGTTACCTCAGAAAATATGACCGTTGTAATTATCTGTGAAGGTAGTCTGCATTAATACTGTCATCCTGTGCGGTTTGTTCAATTTGTTTGTGTCCCAGGAGCCTGTGGTGAGAGGCCCTGATGAGCACGGTTGACCTATTAGCCCGCATACTGTTGCCTATACCAGATGTTTCACATGATACGGGCGGTTCATGAATAGATATAGTCCATTATGCGTGATACCTCTGTTAGTGTAGAAATACTGTACTTTTCACCGCATGCATTCAGGTGCATTAAGCATCGGGCTACTGTTGCATTGTTGCTGCAGTACGTTTAAAGCATATCCAAGCGTATCCAAGCTGGGGCGCCAATGAAAGACTCCAAGAGCTCCAAAGCTCCCACTATATTAGGCACACAAAGAAAGTGTTCACACAAAAAAATTATTAAAAGTAATTAAAAATAATTTACCTGGATGGAGAAAATGTCACACACTTGTTTAAATTTATCAGTGTGAACTGCTGGAAGGACTTGATCATTTTACTGCACCAAGAGTTAGAGAAGTGAACTGAGGTCAAATGATACAAATTCCAAATTGGAATGACGTATCTTGCTAATTATGGATGATGAGCAAACTAACTTAAAAGCTCCGACAATTAGACAACACATATCCAATTTCTGTCCTTTACCCTTTCATTTTCTCAGCAGCCTGCTTCCCTGTATTGCACGCGTGCACCCAGGATGTAGTTACCTGTGTAGTCTTGTAGGTGACTGTGGGGTGAAGCAGCTAGCGTTTCCCTCAGGCGACCAGTGGGTGAATGTTATGAGTCATCCAGAGGCCAGATGGGATGTCTGACTACAGCTTGGTTTCCTCGAAGCTCAACAGCAAGAGGCTGCTCTTGGTATGACCTGACTCTTGTTAGATAGGAGGAAAAAGAGGAGTTGGAGGCCCTCCTGGGTGGGGTGCGAGGCATTATGAGAGCGTGCTTGTGGTTCCTCAAGGGTCAGGAGGATGAAGAGGTGCTTATGACACTGATAGTCTTTGATGTCGTGAGAGCAGGAGGTACTTATTCAGATCGCGCTGGGAAGGAGAGGTGAACATTGGTAAACCAGCCTATACTTATACAGGTCTCCAAAATGATTGCAAATCTTAATGAATAACATAATATTCAAAACAGAGCAGCAGATTTCAAATTACAAAGATCGCATGAACTATTCCATTAGCTTCTTACACCAAGGCGATGAGGTGTGTGCTGTCTCTTTCTTAACGAAGAGTCTTGTATATTTACCCAGCCACACCACCTTTGGATAAGCAATATGAATACAGTACACACCTGACATTCATTTACCATAGCTTTTTTTGACGAATATTTTTATCATTTCTCATTTTCCCTCTCTGCATTCCACAAAACCATCCGTCTTGTAACTGAACCTGGAGGATCCGCTGGTCTGTGTCACTATGAAGTGACTTGTTGAAATAAATAAACTGTATTTTAATTCCCAGTGGCGTAAAGTAAACTAGTTAACCTCAGTTTGTTCCTCAGGGGTGTTTCAGCAGGACTCTTAGATTGGCTGACTGCAGCAATCATTTACAATCATTATACAGCACATGTGCACCTCAGTCACCTCAGTTGCCGTGGTTACCCTGTACTCAATGTCAGAAAGGTCAGATATAGATATATATATATATATATATAAAATAAATTCTCTGTGAAGATGACTTCCTCGGCAGCAAAGAATCACACTGTCCTCAGAGGCTCCCATTTCACCTCATGCTGAGGTGATGATTTGTATTGGCATGTATGTGGAATTACAATCATTATCACTGTTTTGTGGGAGCACTGATCCGGTTTGAATGGTATTTGTGTTTCACTGCTTTAGTTTGTTTGCTTTTGGGCTTGTGAAAAAGGATTTGAGTTTCTTAACTAATATAAATGTTAATAGGATGCAAGGAGACAGACATTGTGCTACAGCCGGAGTAGTGTTCATTGCTCAGTGAATAAAGTAGAAATAAAATAAAAGTCATTCTTCTATCATTTTATTTAGTTTGATTCTTACCATTATAACAGCGTTTACTGTGATATTCTTACCACAATAATCATCACATGAAAATTTGAGAACGCCCTCGTCAGCTCTTCTACCTGGCCTTTTCTCCCTTTGTCTCACATTTGTCTCTCTCACCACGTCATCCTCTGCTCTCATTTCTATTTCTGCTTGCTGGTCGGTCGCTGGTATCCCGGTGGGCTACAGCGTAGCCTAAATAGACCTGCTCTACATCCATAACCTTCATCATCTCACTCCTTTACTCTCACTTCCTTTGTGCAGTTTCTAACGGACAGAAAAAGTAGAACATCCTTCAAAAAGGTTTGTGGAGAGTGTTTCAGGAAGGGGCCTGTGGTGTCGCCCACTTGATTGAAGACAGTGGAGTTTACAGCAAATCCCCGAGGAGAATGACACAATGATGCCGATCAATGTCGGCCAGATGACACATCATACACAATGCGGGAGGTTCCTATAGGAAGAGGTTGTTCCTGCATCTACACAGTGAGGTTAGGATTCAGTCTATAACCAGAAATGGGATGCCAGGGACACATAATGTCCATGTGTGCTGAGACAGAAAAACAGATTTGAAAGGTGATTTGTTTGTATTTCTATGTGTCATGCAAAGGGTCGGTTTAAACTTCATTTTGCTTAGTGTTTAATTTCTCTTCACCTTAATGAATTTGATTCCTTACTCTTATAAACTGTCCTGACGTGGCTTTTTTTCTACTTAAGTTCTTCTCATCCATGAAAAAATATCCACCCTTTTAGCTTCCACTCAATAATTTCTCCTCCTCTTCCTCATCCATCTCATCCATCTCATTGCAGTTCACATTTATGCCTCATGTGGACAGAGGGATTATGTCGCCTGGCTCCATTCAGCCATCAATAACTATTTGTCCATTCTTCTTCTATCCCAATAATGCCTGGAGGAAACGTACATTTATCACAAACATCCACGTGGTATTTAGGATGAAGGTTGCTGTGACCTTTAACAAACATGATTTTGTTCACAACTCGAGACGTCATACACTAATTACTATGATATTTCAGACAAATAGCTAATGACGTCCCACATATTGTCAAAATATGCTATTTTTATCAACCTGTCAACATCGTTTGTACTTTGGGCAAATTCTGCATTAAAAGGCCGGCACTTGGCGGATGCTAATTTCCATCCCTGCCTCCTTCCCCCCCTGATGATCACGCTAATCGCATGCTCCAGTCACAGCACTATGAGCTCTTTCCCCTCAGACACACTCTATTTAATCTCTGTCCCACAAGGGATCTCTTACACGGACCTGCTGTCTCTTTAATAAGGACAATTCCTCCTGTTCTGCAACTCCTCTCTTCCTCTCATTTCTGTCCTCCTCTTCCCCCTTTTCCCCCTGCGGTTTTGTAAACGGGTTAGGAAGGGTAGAAAAAGAGAGTGAAAAAGGAGCAATTAAAGATGGAGGACAGAGGTGGTTCTCAGAGGACAGATTATAAATGAAACACAGCCGTTTCGCTGCCTACTGCAAGATGCAGTTCCACATCCACTCACACAGGTGTACCTCTGCAGTATAGCAGCAGTGACCTTGAGATAATGGTCAATGACGCTGTCGTACTCCACAGATGACATTGAAAAAAATATCAAGTTTTTATCTGCAGAGTCCAAGGAAGAATCAGTTCAACCAATAATTGGATACCACTCTGCTCTTTATAGAATCTGCCCCGCACACGCTGTCATACATTTGTTGGCTGATATTTATTATGAATGAAATGTATTAATGAATAATAAAATGTAACTTTATATCAGTCATGATAATTCATATGAATGAAAAGGAAGCAAAAGGACCTTCATCCTAAGAAATCAATGTAAATAAACAGTAATCTTTTAAAAAATATGTAAGTAACCCCATCCCAATCGAGTTGTCTTCAAATGTAAAATAAAAATAAAAACGAAAAACATGCATTTTAATACCGCAGTTAAATAAGTTACCATGTGGATCCTTGCACACAATTAAAATAACCTCTCGTTAGTCTTCCTTGCTATGTGATTTTATGTGATATTTACAAATTGAGAACACGGATTTGTTTGGACAGACACTCAGAGTTTCCCATTTTCTTCCAATTAATCGCAAACAAACCAACCGAGGTGCTATTTGTTGCTTTTAGCTTGACAGCCCATTATGTTCCCTTCATCAGCCTCTGATAGCTGGTTTTGAAATAGAAAAAAATATTCCCAACTAGCCCCTCATCTCTAAAGCGTTGATAAATAATGTAATCACCATTGATAAAGTTGTAACAACCTATGTATGCTGCAAATGCATCATTTCAAAAATAGGCCACCCAGCAAAGATGGGCCAGTTTTCTGATGCGGCATATTAGAAAAAAGATGAGCAGGTGTAGAGGAAAATGATAATGGCTTCTGAACATTCATGCTGGGGTATGTTGTGAAGTGCAAACACTTGCTTATGCTTTTGTTTTAGTTTGATTAGTGTCTCCAGAGGGGTACACTGTGGGCACGTTTCCCAGACAAGGATTTAACAAACTCTTGGACTAAAACAAAATGAGTATCCATTATTCACTGAGATGTAATGTTCGTCTAGAATGAAGCCCAACACTGTTTCAGAAACTGGCACTGGATGTGAAAGCATTGGTGATTCTTGTACTTCATTTTTATTTAATATTGAGGTAATGACTCTTTATAAAGGACAGAAGAGGAAAAATGCTACAGTTTGTATACAGGAATGTATCTAGGAAAGACGGTATTTTTCATTTTCTTTGAACTTAGAATATATAGAATATATTGTTGTTGTTGTTGATAATGGGAAAGAAAAAAAACCCCAGATATATCTTGAATTTAAGCACAAGTGGTTGTTGACCCTACTATGTGTGGTTAAACAGTGGTGGTCAGCCTGAACAGAACAGCCCCATAAATACACTTCAGATCCACAGTGCCACTGTGGAAAATGTTTCTTCATCATCGAGTGTTTTATTGAAATTCATGTGCTATGAACTGCCCTGTATCTGAACTGGCTCCAGGAAACCAAGAGTGTGAATAGCAAGTTGACAGGTGTGGCAATGCTTTCAGCTAGATATGCAGAGTCCCGGGCTATAACCAGCTTGTTTCTCTCCATGTCAGCTCTTTTTCCTGAATTGACCTCTCTCCTTTCTCTTCTCCTGCTGTGGGCAGAACAGGCATGGCAGCAATGGTGCCAAGACAGACAGAAAAACAGGCAGACACCCCTCTCAAGGGCACATGGACACATATAGTCTGAGACCAGATGCACTGTGCCTTGCTCATGGTCACAACAATGACATATACTTCTACCTTTTATCAAGTTTTATATCTATCAAAGATGTATCCAGCCCTTGACAAAAAATATTCCAAACACCATCAAAGGAATACAAACTAATGTTTTGTTCACCTAATGTCCAAATATTAGGGAGAAATATTTGCTCAAAACATGGCAGTGGCACACCACTCATGAACCTTTGTATGACAGCAGAGGGAAATTGGTGCTCAAACTAATCCTGCAAATCGCTGTTATCAAGAGTGAAGGTCATTAGTGTGAAGTTTGGTCTTACACGTTTTCAGGATCTTTTGTGTTCTCTCTTGGTTTAAAGGTGGCTTTTGAGGTTGAGAAAGAAAATGTGGACAGCTGGCGACGGCAATCAATCCACGTAGAGTCAGGGGGCTCAATTATATGGCAATGTACTGATTATACTGCTTGTGTCATTTGTAGATTCATCTACCAATAGTGAATACGACCTGATTTACCAGTCTGGACACACTTTGGGGCAGAATGAACACAATTTACTTTCCATCTTGTATGCTGAATATATAATGATTGCCTAACCTCATGTGTGTGCCACTGGGTGCTTTTGCAATATGCTGATGAGCTGCATTATCATCTCATACCAGGTAGTGACATTTGATGTCAGACAATAGCAGGACTTCTCTTTGTTAAGAGCATGACAATAATCTTAATCAAAGCCATTTTCACTCACTCACCCAATTAGCTACAGACACTCGGTGTGTGAACACGGTTGCACACAGTGGGTTTCCATTTTCACATTGCCATTTTGTTGAATCCGGTGTGTAGTTGGCATAAGCCAGTTTATTCTTGCTAAAGGGAATAGGGGCACCGCTAACAGAGATAGTCTTACCCCAGGGCAAAGGATCAAAGCACCAATATCAGACACTGCCTAATGCGGAAACACATCATTTGAGCTCCTTCAGTTGACTAATCTGCCCCTGTGACTCTTTTAGTCAGCGACTGCAATTTTATCCAGTAAACATATTCAGCAACACAGAAGTGGTGGCTTTATACAAACATTCATGTCGCTATTTTGAACATAGCTTCCTGCATTTCTGGATGAAGTGCGTCATGATAATCAAGAGTTGTTGCCTTCAGTTATTCACCCTGTGTCCTCCCTGTAAATGTAATGTAAATGTAAAATGTGTGGGTTTTTAGATAATAAATATGTTTTAGTACTTTTGTTTTACCTTACATAAATACAACCGCGCTCACGTCAAATGAGTGGCCTTGCACTAGTGGCACATGGAAAAATCAATTGTGTTGAATACTGTGTGTACATCTGTTTTATGTCATGAGTAATAAAAGGGATGCATCCATTTGTGCAGCAGATGGAATTTGTTGGATGGAGTTTCATGGGCTCAGTCACATCACAGTTCAATCAAAAGGCTACAAGCATAAACAGAGTTCAATACTCATTCAACTCTCCCTGTAATTTCTCCTCTGTGATTAAAGAATATTTAATACGATTTAACGCATTAAAATGTACTTTGCAATCAAGTCGAATCAGTTGTATTGAATGATGCTTTTAACTGTAAATACTTTGTATTTAACTTAACTGTTAACTGTAAGTACGTTTTAATTCTTGAATATTTCCCCTGAGTTTGAGTGACAAGCAGGCACATTAAGAGTGTGTAGATTTACCTGTCATGACTATTTCATGACTCTCTCTGGAAGGTTGAATTTAAATAGCTGTGCCTATTGTGTCCAGAGCATATCTGAGCCCCTGGGTGAAACTAGAGACTGACACACAGACGGGAGACAGGAGATAGACTACTGTCACTCTCCCTTTCAGCTTCTTGGCCTTGGATACATTCGTGTGTATGTGTATATCTTATTATCATGGCATATCATACGCTGAGAAGTATGCTTTCATTTTACTTGCTGCATATCTTCATTTTATGTAGTATCTCAAAAGAAAATTATTATTTAGCATTAAACATGGATTGGTAACTGTTAAGTCTGACTGGCACATTGGTTTTATATTTATGCAATCCTTCACACAGCCGCTCATACACAACTAGAACAGGCACAGTTGTTATTGACATATATGGTAGAATTATTTTTCTCCTCTTAATCACAGTGTTTATCAGGTAAATACATTGTCTATACCAGTACTATTACATTTAGGAAGAACCAAGGAACTCAGACACATGCCTCACCTCAAAATTAAAAATCACAACAGTCAACAGCTTGTACTGCTAATCAAAGCAGTCCAAAACTGGGCCTGACGGGAGTGATTAATGGCAACTGACTTCGATGGAAAGACTGAAAGACTGATGACACCATTTCTCTGATTAAAAAGCAAAGAAACACGTGAAAATACAAACTGCCATGCACGAATCTAATGGATTAGAGATGAGGTGTCATATGTTAACAGCGTCTGCTGGTGCACAGTAGTGTCCTTTTTTTCCCCCCATTATTCAGCTCTATTTTGAAGTTGGTGCCTCTCAGCACTGGAAACTGACTTTGAACTTCACTGATTAGTATCCCCCGCACTGTCATCTGACGTGTTCAAGTTGATGTGTTGAACTTGATTAGGATCATTTGTATGGCTCATCAGATTACTTTTAAAGTGGTTTAAGAAGAACAAGGCCTCGTTTCATTTCATTCTGTCACAGTCCTGTCTGTTTTTCTTTTTTTTTTTTTGTAAGTGTACCAAAGGACCAGAGCCTTTGTGGATGTCAGAAAGAAACAACAAAGGGACAGAGCCCCTTCTCAGTTGACGGCCCTACCCTCTTGAACTCCCTCACTTCTGTTCTGAGCTGCTTTTACTGTACAAACATCATGATGTTTTCCCATTTTGTGCCATTGTCATTTCTACTTCTTGTTGATATTGCATCACTATCTCCATCACGATCCATTATCATCACCACTACCCATCACCACCACCACCAGCATCCACCATCATCAAAATTTAGGGGTTTTCCTCTGTCTTGCTTGCTTTACTTTTATCTTTTCTGTTTGTTTTAATATTCTTTAATACATTTTATTATAAAGCTATTGTGAGTTAATTTTTTCTACTACCTGTAAGCATCTGAGTGTTTTTAAAAATGATATTCCAATATAATCATTATTATTATTATTACTGTTGTTGTTGTTTTTGTTGTTGTTATGTTGTTGCTATTATTGTTAAATACATAGCACTTGAGAAATAGATATGCCAATAAAAATGCTTAAATGTATGATTTATTGTCTACTGAGGAACAACCACAGAAATCATAGTGAATTGCAGCATCACATGCTGTTTCATTACAACATAGCTTATCATACGTGCTGTTGGATCCTACTGTGTCAAATCGCACTGCATCCCCATAGCAATATGATGACTTCATCTGAACCATGTTATTTATAAAGTAAAGGAATTATGCGCATATGCTCCTTTTCAATAGTCCAATACAGATTTTTAGGTGTTTTAATAAATTGTCATGTGAGAGCAGCATCTATAAATTGTCCGGGCATTTCAGGCATATTTTCCCTTGCATAACATTACATAATCACCTTTTTCCCACAATGTTTCACTGCTCGAAGTATTGTCATAGAAACAACGAGCCTGTGTACTTCGGGTCAACGCACAATAGCTTGAGAAAATGAATTTGGGCTGTATCCTTTACCTTTTGTTTATAAAACCATTGCCATCTAGTTGTGTCTATGCACAATTCTTTTAGACATGTTTGTCGATTTATGGTATAATGTAAGGGAGCTTTTCAAAAGTAAGAAGTGGATGGTGTGTGTGTGTGTGTGTGTGTGTGTGTGTCAGAGAGAGAGCGGGCGAGAGAGAGAGAGTTCTCTCACTCCACTCTGCAATCTCTTGCGTGAGTCAGACACATAGAGAACAGTGCCTGACAGCTAAACTCACCCACTTGTACAGCTGCCTCCACAGACACACACACACACAGACACACACACACACACAGACACACACACCATTGCATATTTTATCATTGCAATATACATTTAATTTGGGTAGCTGGAAGGCCGGTAAAATCTACTTGTCCATTTCTGTGTTTTTGGAGAGAATACATATAAAACAGGTTCAGGTCTTCTCACGTGAAAGCAAAAACGCCAGATCTTCTGTGAAGATCATGTCATGGTTCTTCTCACTGTTGGACATCTGGCATGATCAGGCTGATCTGTTATTTATGTCTCCAGAAATGCTTGTGCGCACGCACACACACACACACACACACACACACACACACACACACACACACACACACACACACACACACACACACAGGGTGGAGTCATGATGGAAACACACTCTCCGCTCCATTACCTTTTAGACATGACTGTCTGACAGAACATGAATAGTCTGAGTCAGTGCGTGTGAGTCATGTGTTTGTTTACATACAGTCCCGTATGTCCGCGTGCATGTTTGACCTGTGAGAATGTGACAACTCAATGGTCTTCTCATAAAAGTGTGTGTTGGAAAGCTGCACCAAAGACATGTCGCTCAGCTCGGGCTCACTGAACGAGCCTGCTGAGCTTAATCCAGGGTGTGGAGCAGGATAAATAAACCATATTGCAAGATGAGCAAACCGAGGTGGGGGGTCGTCTGAGACAACACCAGAACGCACGCAAAACAAGGCCTCTAAGCTAATATCGGAACATTTTCCTGTAGTACTCTACACTACCTGTTTCCTCTGTGAAACCACAAACCAAATCCTGTTCAAGTGACAACCTCGGTGAGAATCAGGGCTTCCTTTTGGGATTCATTCAACAGTGGGTAGACTTGCTGTGTCGCTGGGTGTGGTTTCCTCCCAGGTATGATTTATTTAGTTTATTGATATTCCCTCACGAAAGAGTCAGTGAGCATATTTTCACACTGGTTTTCTGCTTGTTGCTTCGGCAGCAGCTTCATTGTGGAATCGAGTTTTCTCTTTTTGTGAGTTACATCATTATGTCATCATATCTGTTCTGTAAGTTGTGTGTATTTCTAAATATGTAATCAGAAAGAAACACATGCATATATTTGCATACATATATTGCGTGAAGACGGGGTCCTTCCAGGTCACCATTAATCCAGTGAACACCCCCTGTTATCTGCCGATGCAGCTGGAGACAGCAAATCAAATCCAATGTGTCGTTGATCACAGACAGAATGGACACTGAGAGAGACAGCAGCTGCTGTGCAACAGCCTCCTAGTCGGAACAGTGGCGTCTTACACCATTTCTTTCTGCTCACTTCTCCTTATTCCACATAGTTGGTGTTGTAATTCTTTATTTGTACCAGTTTACATCAAAACTACTGTTCCTACAATCACTCCTGAAGTAGTATAATGGTTTTGGTTTGTTATTTATTTCCTCTTCTTTTCTCATTTCCATTTCCTTTAGATTCCATGACCACTTTACATTGTAGTTCTACTGTTGTCTTTGTGTGTACATACAGTAACAAAGCTCTGCTCTTTTATGGTATAAAATGGTGCAGAGTCACGGAGGTCGTTCTCAAGGACACTGTGACACATTTCTCCATCACTCCATCTTCTAATAAGAGCATGATAATTATCCAGCTTTTAGCCGCTGATGGGTTATTATTCATAGAGTTACTCCACATGCAGCCTACTCTCATTTTCTCACTCCATGCTGCTCTCCTTCTTACCGCTTGTGCTCTCTGAGTCACACATTAACCCTCTCTGTCTTCCCACTTTGTTCCCTCTTCTCTTTTAAAATAGTCAAAGCTTAGAATGAAAAGTTGGAGCCATTGCTTTTGTTGCTGGACAAAATGTAGTGATATCTTGAATAGTTATGATGTTGATGATCATCACCGAGCCCTGTTGCTATGGTGACTTAATTTGGATATGGCTGCATTTAATAGTGATGGAGTGAAAAAGTTGAGACATGCAGGGAGATCTGAACGCAAAATGGAGAAAATGGATCCTACACACACACACACACACACACACACACACACACACACACACACACACTAAAAGGACAGTTCAGTTCATCATGATTCATGTTAGTAAGTTCATTAAACCAGATGTACTCAAAATGTCTTTATTTGAAGGACATTTAGAGGTCATGTCATATTTTCCTTCTTGGAACACACACACACACACACACACACACATACACACACACACACATACACGAGGTCTTTGATGCAAACACACACAAACGGAGGCACACACACGTATTTCTCACATCCTCCAAGGTTCAGAGTTGCGGGTATTTCCACATAATGAGTGGGATGCATAGTGTTTCCATGGAGATCTATATTTAGCCACTGACAAAAAAGGGCCAGCTAAAAAACGCCATCATGTTCCCTCGGACTAAAAAAAAAAAAAAAATCCCATTTCCTCTCATGCAGAAAGGTTGCGTAAAGTTTCATGTCCCTGTCGCGTCTATTTGAAAATAGGATGTTGGGTAGGCACCGTTCATCAAAGCAGATTTAAATCACAGGTCCTGGATTGTCAGGTCGTTAAATGTGCACAGACAGAATATGTCTCTCAAATTCATTCTCTCCATAACTAAAGCATCTTGTGCAGGGTTGCTAGGCACTGGGGGTACTTAAAGCTGGTATTGGGGCGGGAGTTGTGGCACATCCTGGACAGTTTGCCAGTCCATGTAAAGACAGACAAACCATTCACACTCAAATCTGCAGTAGGTGTGTGATCTAAGTGTAAACAGATGAACTGAAGAACATGCCCACCCAGAATCTCAAACAAGGTGCACAGTGCCCCACCCTCTAATGATATTGATTTGACATGAATGAATTTGGGCAGTGCTGAGTCAATAAATTATGAGAAAAAAAGACAAAATAATTGATTAGATAAACAATTTGTTGCACGTGTCACATCTCTATTTCATTACGTTATCTCCTAATTACATTATTGTGACGATGGATGGTTTCAAATGACACTTCTATTTCAGAGCCAATTTGTATTTCAGATTACAGAAGCTGCAACATTTTTCTTGGCTCTTAACCCAGATGCTCAAGGAGCCTCCACTTATCATTTGAGCTGCATTCTATTTCATGATTGCTAATGAAACCGAAAGTATTCTCCTGAGCATTAAAAAGTCTCACAGCTGCTCTCTAATACATATGATCTTATCACCATTACATCCAGAGAAAAAGTGACAGAAAATATGCTAGAGTGATTTGATAGCTTGCTACCAAATTCATAAATAAGATTCAACCACAGGCTGGATTGGTGGATAGTAAATTGCTCTTTGCTTGTATGTGCTGAGTCACAAAGAAGCACTTTTTGCTCTCATGCCTTCAAAAAGTTCTGTGCATTGGCTTTCATGTGTTTTCTCATTTTTATTGGTTAAATAACTTGATCACACAAATTGTTTTAAGCTTTCTCTAAATACTTATAGCAGGGAGTTATTGCTTATGCACATTTGTTGTGTGGAAGTGTGCTCAGGCTAGAAGAGTCCTGCGCTACGCCCCTGTTCCTTTTGGAGATCGCTGTGAGTCAATTGTGCGTCACCCCCATTTTTCCTGCCCGCTCACTGCCTCCTTAAAATCTGCTGCCAGAGGTGGGCTGGAAGTATTTAGCCGACAATATTCCATAATCTGGCAAATGAATCTTTTGCAGTATAAGCAGCAATCCAGGAAGAAATGATGATGTGGATGAAATGTTTTTTTTCCAGGAAGTAACAGTTATTTCATGATTAGGAAGACTGTTTACAAGATGGCTGACATCTTGAGGGCAGCAAACTGCTAAAGCATTAATCCGTTTTGAACCGGGACATGGTTAGCAATGGCATGCAGTGCTGTAACACAGAGCTAACGATGACAGTATGTTTGATTATAAAATGATGACTGAGCTTATATGGTCTGGTTGGATGCTACAGCCCTCTTGGATGGATGGCAGAGTTTTAGTATATACATCTGTGGTGGTGTTATTCTGGCCACCTATTCTGTGTGATGTGCGAATGTCTGTGTTCATAATGCTTGTATATAATGGAGACATGTGTGACTGTGCTGTTTGTGTCTATATATGTGTGTGTGTGTTGATGTATGTGTACCATATATATTGTGTATGTGTGTGTTTCTGCACATGGAATCAATCAAAACTGGTTAAAACCAGATTATGTGGTCTCTAGTTTTACGAAGAGAGAGTGCAAGTAGCCACAGGCCTGCTTGGCCAGTCTT
>CAAKHB010000525.1:22487-37285 GCA_901007665.1 Aeoliscus strigatus
TGTTTGAGGCAGGGTGCTGTGAAGATCAATGGGAGAGCACGCTAGGTCTTCTCACAGAGACAATTAAAAGAGAATAGATAATGAGACTATTTATAGACTGATCTAGTCACAAGCCGGGCATTCTCCTACATGAGAGCTGAGAATGTTTCCCTTTACAGCCTGCCCTCCTTCTGGCCTTTCTTCTCCCTCTCTGTTGCTCTCTCACTCATCCTGCAGAAACCTGACAATCCTCCTTCCTGTCTCTTTTTGCAGCATCTCCACACTTGCTGTTCACACAGCAGTTGTTAGTTAGTTATCTACTGCAGATGTTAATAAGTCATATTGTACATGTTCACATGTGAAACAGCGTCATGCAGCATCAGGTGCAATCCTGGGAGACCCCCTGACGCACCATGCATGACATAATGCTGGGGTGAAATCTGTGGTCGGGTGGTGGGGAGACACACAGGGACAGAGAGAGAGAGAGAGATGGGGCTCCAGTGAAATGCAGTCAAATGGAAACAAATAATGTGCCTGAGAGGGATGTGCATGAATAATTTGAACAGAGAATATTAAGAATGAATTTGCATTACAGGAAACTTAATAGCACTGACATAGCTTTGATTCCTGATATACTGAAATATATTTTAAACTTTCTTACACAACACTGATCTCCATCAAAGTCCCTTTTTGCATTACAATTAGTATAAATCATATGGTTTCAGGTGAAGGAAGACACAGTAGGGTACATTATGTATGCTAACAGGTCACGTGTCAGCCATATTTGATAAATGTCTAATCCATGCATGTTTATTTTTTCAAAATGTAATAAATACAAAATACAATTGTTTTGCCACAATAAGTGTTTGTTATTTCGCAAATTATGATTTACTTTGTTTTTCATTACTTGTTTGTACAATTTCAGGCAAACTATTAATTTAGTGTAATGATGACATTTTGCATTGCATCATATAAGGAATAATGTCCAGGCCATACACATAAACCTTTATACGAAAAGGACGTGTGGAAAAAGATAGTTTGACTTATTTGTTGTGTCCTTTTTCACCATATGAGAGGAAAAATATGAAAAGTAAGTAAATTGTGCCTGGAGCCAAGTTCTCCAGATAAAAGAACAGAGGATATTTATGAACAGTTGCTCATGGTGTTTGAGGAGGTGGATGAGGTCAAAACACTGCATCGCCTGAGCAGCATTATATAAGAAGCATACCCACCACCAGTCCAGCGGATAATTAGAGATGGTTTGTACATGTGAGAAGAAGAAAAGATATATGGGTGAAGTTCAGGTTGATTCCTTCACCATTTCGATTTGGAATTCAAATTCAAAAGTAACATAAGAATACACAGTAATGATGATTTAATTGTACCTTGTGATGTGTAGGACTCATTTTCACCAAAATCTTCTGTGATTTTCCCTCACTCAGGTCTTGAAGGTGCTCAAGGTGACATTGACAAGAGAAAAGAAATATATGGAAAAAACCTGATACCTCCAAAGAAGCCAAAAACCTTCCTGCAGCTGGTATGGGAGGCCCTACAGGACGTCACCCTCATCATCTTAGAGGTCGCGGCCCTGGTCTCCCTGGGTCTCTCCTTCTACCACCCCCCTGGAGACTCCAGTGGAGAGTGTGAGTAGAACAGACCTCATGGCCTGTAAACACAAGCACAAAAACACACACCTCCTCTCTTGACTGTTGCATGGGTCGAAAATGTAATAATTACTTTGTCCTGCTGATCGTTCTCAACATTGCTGCCATACACTGACACACAAACACTCTTTCTAATTGGCGAGGCTGGTCACAATTTGTTTGTGACCCATCTCAAGGGGACTTATTGAGCGTCAATGTGTGTGTATGTATTCACACGTCACTAATGTATTAAATGTGCTCATAGGCAGTGGAAAGGTTAATGAGGTGTTGAGCAGAGAAATATCCTCGTGGTCCCAGCGCCTATACAACAGCCCTGCAAGCAATGAAACAGGAAATGAAGACAAAGACCAAAACGACGTGCTGAGTCAGCAGCATCAGCCATCATTCATGGCATTATCAAAGTAATGGACATTTACTCACCCTGACAAAGGGACTAGTCATCATTTCTAGGACACTAAAAAAGGTGGTTGTTTGAGGATATTCATGATTTATTTATCCATCCAAGAGGTTATTATTGGCCATGTTTAATTTGATCGAGTCTTTAATTTTTTAAAATCCTTTGCATCTTGGCATGTTTTTATTCTCTGCACCCACAAGTCCAAAATTAAGTAAAGCTGAATGAAATCCTGCCGCTAATGACTGCATCCATCCTCAGATACGTCATCAGTTGTCCCTTTAACTTTCAGCACATGCGAGTCACCTCTCATAGTAGAATGATATGAATACACATGAATAATCAGTGCATAAACTCCTGCGGCTATGATTGTGAGTAGTACAAAGATTCAGGGAAATGCATGTATACCACTTTGAGTGAGCTTTTTTTGGGAAAAAAAAAATAATCAAATAATATGCAAATGAATGCATGCTACAAAGGGGGATAGTCCAAGTCAGACCAAGTTTCTCAGACTAGAGTGATGAAAGGATTGTTCACATGTGTAAAAATATGATATTTCATTGGCCAATTAGTTATTTTTACATGAATATTCAATATTAGTATGGATAAACCTTGAGCAGTGCTTCTTCAAATAGCCATGGGATACTTCTGAATGGAAGATTTTTTGTTTTTTCACAATTAAACCAGAGACCCGTGCTACTGTGCTGTGCTGTGGTCCATTGAGGCCAGTAGAAACGCAAAGATAATCAGCTACAAACACAAGCTAACACATCCCGGTAAAACGCAACCTCCTTGGCAGTAGTTATCATCATAAACGACATGAATCCATGCAGCAGAGCAATATCAATAAACATTGGAGCCTATAAAGCAGTATGCTATGTACAGTATAATTTCCTAAAAAACGTGTTCACATGCTGCCTGCCTGTAATTTCATCTATGCTGTATATCACGCATATACAGTATATCTGACGATAAAGTCAACTTTGACGTTCTATGTTACTGATAGCAAATGAAATCTAGCAAACCTCCAACCTCAACAAACATCATACATTGTTTAGTGTCTAGGTCTGGAAAACACAGCAGTCCAATAACAGAGGGTTGTGAGATAATTGAAATCAGATTTACATGTGATGCACCGTGGCTGAGAGGAAGTTCATAATTGCAACACACAACAAAGCAAAGACCTGAATATTTATGGGAAATACCACGAGACATTCAAACCAACATGATCATACCAACATGATCAGGTTGTATGTGTCTGTGTAGGTTCCATCCCAATCTGTATTAAATCAGTGTCTTCCTGTATTTCTTGAATTGCCGGTTGCTTCTTGAGCACATTGGACAGTTTCAGGAAAGACCATAGTACGTATGTGACCTTTCTATATTAAAAAAATATTTTGGCAATATATCTCAAGACAAAAACACAGTTGTGTATTTCTAAGTGTGCTTCACAGTAGAACAAGTAGATCTTCTTGTATCATATTGATTTCACCATACATTTTTACTGCAGTACAGATTTTTTTTTTCTGTTTTTTTGTTGATGTAATGTTTTACACATTCTCACATTATAACTCACACAAACACCCCTGTCAGCCTGAATGAAGTCTCATCAGCAGATCCAATTAGAAAGAAGACGGCCTAATATACAGTATGCAGTAGACAGGAGAAATTGACTGTACAAAAAAAAAAATCGGATGGCTTTTATATTCCTCTGTTCTTGTCATAATGAATGAACATATTTTTTTCCGTAGAGATTTATTAGGTGAAAACCTGCAACCATCAAACTTTTTTTTTACTGTCAGTCAGCAATGTGCAAAAGAGGAGCAATCACATCTTGATTGTTTGTGATGTGGTTGCGCTGCTCCATGTAAAATGAAGCAGAGATGAGACACAAAGTCAATTGAGACGTGTCACATGTACAAGTTTAAAATGTAAGATTTAGTCTATTTAGTTTTAGATCGTCATGAAGATTTCATTGTATTATTATGGCATTGGTTTGGAGTTTATAGTGCACCAACATCCTTATTGGATATTGTTGGTATCATATCTTTCTAGTATGTCATCGATAAAAGGTTCTTCTGCGAGCTGCCATTGACTTATAGTCCAAAGCAAATCACACCCCCACAGCCAGCCTGGATTGCGCAGGACAATACCTCCAGAGTATTACATGAAGAACATGAGGAGGAGTGGGAATAGGCCTTGTTTCGTTCCCAAACACACCACAGTCTGTCGGTGCACAGGCCGGCAGACTGCAGGGCATCCATCTGATGTAGAGCACACAAATGAACAGACAATGAAAAGTGAATTTACTTAAGGATCATTTAAGGCAGAGCTCATTTCATTTCTGTTGTCTTATATTGATTATTTTACACAGGCAGAGGAATTTAACATATGTAAGTTCAGCTTTTCAGATCTTTAAAGTCATATGTGTAAAAGATAGACAGATAGTTTTATTTATCTCCATGAGAAATTCACATGAAACGTGCGAGGTGAAACCATTGATGTTTTAGCGAAAGCGTAACATCTGTGTTAACATTTATTTCCTCCTTTTTATCACCACCAAACCGCAGCGTGTGGAACGGCAGCAGGTGCGGTGGAGGGCGAGGGTGAAGCAGAGGCTGGATGGATCGAGGGCGCAGCCATCCTACTGTCTGTGGTGTGTGTGGTGCTGGTGACGGCATTCAACGACTGGTCCAAGGAGAAGCAGTTCCGTGGGCTGCAGAGCCGCATCGAGCAGGAACAGAAGTTCCAGGTGGTCCGAGGAAGTCAGGTCATCCAGCTGCCTGTGGCTGACATATTGGTGGGCGATATCGCACAGATCAAATACGGTAGGTTGGACGTGGCTGAGGAGGAAACTCACAATTAATACGCTCAGTCATAAGCCAAACACATGCCAAACAGTTCAAAGTGAGGGCGTAGATCTTCCAGTTAACCCTAGTGTACTTTTTTCCCTTCTTTCCCATGTTCGTCCTCCATCTTAGTAGTGACATGAGGGAGCAGCTGACACCTCTTCTTACATGTTCATGTTCTTTAAAACAGACATTGCAGTTGTGTCAACTTGGTGTCATCTAATCCGAGAATGTCGTATTTGTCCCTTCAGCACCATAAAACATATATCATCCCAACTTCAACTGAACTGAAACTGAACTAAATGTTGGTTGGTCTTTGTACGAAGATGTACCAAGGAAAAGAGAAACATACATATACAGTGAGACTAGAGTTCAGGCCATTTTGAGAATTGACTGTAAGTCAAATGCAGTTGAGTAAGGAAATGCTTTTTAATGTCCATAAACCCACTACAGACAGAAAAGCTGACATATTATCCTCTGCTGCAGGTGATTTGCTTCCTGCTGATGGTGTGTTGATCCAGGGTAACGACCTGAAGATTGATGAGTCGTCACTGACCGGAGAGTCCGACCATGTAAAGAAAGCTGCAGACAGAGATCCCATGCTGTTGTCTGGTAAGTTGAGTCATACTTAGGTGTAATGTGGTATTTGTTGTAACTCCTTAACTACACAATAATAATGTTTCATTTGTAATCAGTTTAAAAGAATGAATGGGGAGCAGCGTTCATTTCATTGTTGCAAAACTGATAATTTAATCCTCACAAATTAATCAGATCCAAGAACCAATCATTCAAAGGTTAATTTGTTGCTTCTCTCAGCATAATTTTATTTCATTTTCATTTCAAATAGGGACAAAAATGGCCTTGTTTTTAGGGAATGCATCAATAAATGAAGATGCAACAGTCACATATGAACAGAACGTTTTGATGTAACTGTAAAAGACTAAACAGGTGGGTCCCTCCGTACGTGTTATTCTGTTCACTGCCTTTTTCCTTTATATTTCTCAATTATACTTGTGAAGTCATGTGGCTTAAAGTCTCAGATGGGACGTTACATCAGACAAAAGTGAAAAGATGTCATTCTGTCATTCTCCTCTCTACATTTACCACATCTGTCTTTATTGCTTTAGTATTTACTGCTTCAACCACAATGTGAAGTGGGAGGATTCTTAGAGAGGGACATGACTGATAACAGAAACGTGGGTTAATCTGATTTCGCTTGTTAGAATTTATTCCTGTGGATAATTAGCTGTGTGCCTTTTTGCTGCCTTCTTCAATTAGCCTCAGACTCACCCACATTCTCCCAAAGGTTAATGATGTTCATTTTGTGTGTGTGTGTGTGTGTGTGTGTGTGTAGCAGTACACACCAAGGTGTTTGCACAGATTTTCTGCTCCAGCATATTAAACTTTCAGCAGATGTTTGGTAAAGTGACTCATTCATGTTGGTTAATGTGTTTGAACTCGAACGTGCGATATCACAACATCATGTTCATGACAGGCTATTTAACTGAAGAATGAAGAAAAAGATGAAAGGCACGTTTAAACGTGGACGAAGCATGTGCGAATGCATTTCGTGCTTCTTCACCAGCCCTGTTCTTGAACCTGTAAAAAAAATCTAATGTGACTAGATTGTCTTCTCATGTTTAAGTTAAGTAATACAGTTTTCGACAGGACAACAGCAACAAAAAACAGATGGTCTTCCACTGGAACGGATTTCTGTGGAGGGTCCATAACCGATATACGATTGTAATGTAATAACTGTGATGTTCTATATGTTGGATGTCTCTCGTGTGGCATGAAGCAGTCAGGAACAAAGAATACAGGCAGTGATCTTGAACATAATTTGGAATAAAGGCTGCTGCTACAGTTGGTATGGCTAAAGCTCACCCGATATCGGGTTCTTTTAAACAGGAGTCAGGTTACTTTTCTGGCAATTGAATAATGAACTTAATATTTTATTCCTCAATAATGTAACGATCGGGACCTCTAAAAGTCTAGATGCTAGAGTTGGATGGAGACTTCTACACACAGAGGGACCTTTCATCAGCAAAAAGAGAATATATAATATATAATCTATTCTCAAGTCTGTGGTAACTGGGCTTCCCTTTGCTCAGGGACCCATGTGATGGAAGGATCAGGGCGCATGGTGGTGACTGCCGTCGGTGTCAACTCTCAGACCGGAATAATCTTCACTCTGCTGGGGGCCGGCGTGGAGGAGGAAGAGAAGAAAGAAAAGAAAGGCAAGATCCTAAACTTTAACTCACAACACAAACAATCAGACAGCTTGTTACACAGGAACTCTCAAAGACAAATGCCCACCTCTTTAGTGCACATGCCTTTATAGTTTGTAGTTGTACAGTAAGTCTCCTTGCTGAGTGTGTATGAATACCATGGGTACAGTAGTGAGCTGCAGTATCTGGGCTCTGTGGGTTCAGGTGCATTACTGTCCTTACTCTCTTATTGTTCCAAATTTGCCTTGAAGGAGGTGCAGTGGAGGACGGACACCAGAATACAGGTAGAGTATCACCTTTCTGTGACCCCTGGGAGTGGTACTTGAACCCTTTGACCTTTAACCCCTTCATTTTGCATCCTTCTTTCAGTAAGCAGTTTACCCCTGCTCAGATTAAACCCATCTACTTAAAAAGAGAAGCCTCTCATCTTCAAAGCACGGCATCTTTTTAAGTGGTGAAATATTCCCCGTCTCTCCCTTTCTCCTCAGACTAGCCATGAGCCTTCAGCATTTAGCATTCGTTTGTTAGGTGTGTTGTATTGCAGAAATAAAAGTGGGCTCATCACAATTACATAAAAATGACTCAACAGCAATGCACATTGATATTTTCACTTAGCACGTATTTACATATGTACTCTAACACCAGTGAGAAGAAATGTTTCAGAATTGTCATTTTCTGCAAAATGAAAGCAAAGATGTCCTCACCTATGCACAAATTTACTTTATTCTTCTGATCTAAATATTGTCAAGTACTATGGATATACTTCATGTCATTATAATCCTTCAAAAATATGGTTTTGCTGTGACTGGCATAGAATAACATTAAGAAATATGTTTTACAAATTCAGTTCAAATGCTGATTCAGAACCTTCTCTGTTCTTCTTGAACTCCCATTTATCATGACTGCATGCTCCACCTCATATCAAGAGTTTGTGTTATGACTACATATATGTAACTTTTTTAAAAATTAACTGTGAACAGATCAAGATCAAGAGTCATTTTGTGCATATATAGTAGATACAAGATTCAAAAAGCAAAGGCTGTTGCTTGCCAACAACTGAGATGATGATGAGCTTAATTTAATGTGTTTTTACTCTATGACCTTATGACCTTGACACAGTTGTCTTGTAAAACGTTCTCATTACCCATCACATATTTAAAATCTTTATCATCATCTTTTAACTGGTTGACCCACACTTCTTTCCTCACCTGATATGTGGACCCCTTTAAACATTTCTTTGCTTTGCTCTCTGTTTGTTGTTTGTTTACTAAACTTTTGCTAAACAACCTTATTCAGATAACATGGTTCAGATTAACTTGCTTTGAAAGAATAATACAAAAGTTAGGAACAGTCAGTATATGATAATGTCATAACTGGATCATCAATATTAAAATATTTCTGATTCATATTCTAATTGTAACAACACATCTGTTATTAAACAGACCAAACATGACTGTAGAATTCGTAGTAGTTTAATTTCACAAGTTGTTGTATTCCTTTCTGTCAGTGTTCATAAATCATGTTTCATGTCTTTCAGTGTTTGTTTTATTGGCACTGATCACTTTGGTCCCAGACATATGAGTACATGAATGGCAGAAATACTATCATAATATTAGCCTATTTGATCACAACAGCAGATGTTGGTCAACAGATTTTAAAAATGTCCTATAACCATGTTTTTGTTCATTGTCTTGCTTGTGTTTGTGTGTGTGTGTGTGTGTGTGTGTGTGTGTGTGTGTGTGTGTGTGTGTGTGTGTGTGTGTGTGTGTGTGTGTGTGTGTGCGCGTGTGTGCGTGCGTGTCTGTGTGTGTGTGTGTTTCTGTTCATTTGTGGTCGGCTCTCATTGTTACTGGCTAGACTGCTCGCATCCCCCTATCCACCCCATCGCCACTATAGCCACGGATGGGGCTGCAGGCTTTAATGCCCCTGGCAGCACCAGCCTAATTAATGGTAGGTTGACAAAAACCTCTGATCTCTTTCTGTCATGACCTCTGGCCCCTCCCACTATCCCCATCCTTCTTGTAATGGTTACTCCCCTTCTGCTCTGCCTTCTTTCATGTTTCTTTTTGATCCATGCACTTTATTCACTCTTGTGTCTTGTTGTCTTTTAATGTCCACACTCACAAGCCATTTTGGAAAATGATTGCGTATTATTAATTTTATTGTTTTTATTGTCTGTTTTTATTCTTTCTAGTCTACCATCTAATTCGAAAAGAGACTTCTTCGAACATTCATTGCTGTTTTTGTGACAGTTGAAGCCTTACTCCTATTTCCAGCCTTCCAATGATGCTGCAGCAGTATTACATTTGGGTCGTGACAAAAAGTCTCAGTATATTAAATTATTGTGAGAGTTGGCAGAATGCAGCAGAACAGTGTTGGCAAAATCATACTGAAGAGCCATTTTCTTCAACCAAGTGTCCTTTGAGATCACTTAGTGCAAATCCTCTTTTTCTGTGCTCGCTGCAAAAAGATTAACTTTATTCAGTGTTGCACTGGGTTCTCTCTTATCTTTGTCTCCTTGGAGAGCAGCCCCAAAGTGTTTGTACTCAACACAGATTGGGAGCGATTTGCACTGTGGTGACCTTGTGCTGTCCTGGGCTGGAACAGAGCTATTTGTCATTTTCAGTCTTATAGGAGGTGGAAATGAAGCAAGCATGGACATGGACTCTTTTTTTCACAATATCATCAGGCAATTCCTTGGTGGCATTGATTAATAATAGGCATAATACCAGGTCAGCCTACCAGTGAGACAAAACATGTTTTTCTTATATAGTGTAGGCGGAGAAAGGCATCAGCACTGCAGTATATGAATTATGCTCATTTCTAAGCTTTTTTCTTGGTTTGTAATGATTCAAAAGCTGTCACTATGCCATAATGTACGCTATCATATATACTGTAAGTCTCTACTTGATACCAGCAAGTGCAGTTTGACTGAGATTCTCTTTCCTTGTGTAAGCAGCATCCAACAGCAAATTAAATTCTCTGTCCCCAAACTCAGAGTTCGATTTTCCTCCAGTTGTTCTTATGTAATTTCATCGTGTGGGAGGACTTTCCTTCAGGCGCACTCACTCTCTCTGTTCACATCTCCTGTCTGCTTCTCTCTGAACGTGTGATCTTGCATGTGCTTTCTGGATTTTTCTCTTCTGCATGCTCACTCGTGTTTGTGTGTGTGTGTGTGTGTGTGTGTGTGCTGTACCTGTGCTCTCTCTCACTGTGTTCAATGTGAATGCTCAATCTATATGTTGATATCTCATTCTATAGCCTGGTGGCCTGATTCACTTGCTTGTTGGTTTATATATGACATTGGAAACAACGCATCACTCAAAATGAGAGTCATACATTTTACATCTCACATACTTTTTACTTGACAAAGACCCATTGAATATTCTTAATGAACTGATTATTTGCATACATTAAAACTTTAACCCCCTTTAATTCCCAGAATTATCGGCAAACACCAAGTCTCTCAGTTCAATTTGATTTTCCATCGGCTGTAACTACATCACTCACACATCACAAGCCTTTCTATGTGATTGTCGCAGGGACGTTGTATTAAAAGTCATTTTCCTGTCTCCCTGTTTGTGATTCTACGGTCTCCACTGTGTGTTCTCTGTTGTGTCTCTGTTGACTCGTCTGCCTCGGTTATTGTTGGTGTTACTGTCTTGTATGTCTCCATCATAGGTAAAATGCAAGATGGCAATATGGAGAGCAACCAGATTAAAGGTAACCAAACATCTCTCTCTCTCTCTCTCTTTCTGTCTCATTCCGAGCTTCCCTTCTTCCTCCTCCTCCTTCCTCCTCTTATCCTATTCTCTCAATAGTTTGCAGTGTAAGCTCTGGGTCAAATAAAGGTTAAAAACCCTTCATTACTTTGTCTTTGTACTTTTTTTCAGCCTACATTGTAGTCTGCACTAGTCATGTCTCGCTGTCTCTCAGAGGATTGTGCAGCATTAACACAGAAATAATTCAACAGGACTTTAACTCAAAGTCAGTCCTGGGCGATTTAAGCATTTAGACTTTATATTTGACCCCGGTTTGACCTGTAGTCAAATAAGGGTAGACAGTCCTTTCCTCACCACTTTGTCTGTCACTAATGTGTTGTCTTTGGTCCGTTCTGTTCTTCCTGTTTTGTTGTTGACTCTTGTTTTCCCCAACAGCAACCTGGTCTAACCTGCTGCTTAAATGCTTATTGTATCTCACCACTGCCTTTCCCTTTTCCCCATCTTTTTATTTTCTTTTTTAATGTCTTACAATTTTAAAGATCAGAAATTCCAAAATGTATAGAACAAAGGCTGTCTTTTAAATTATTTTCATTATTAATCCATGACTTTAGTCAACGCAAGAATGAATAATTTACAGAAGAATGGGTTGGGCAACTTTTATGAATATAAAGATAAACAAAGCATATAATCCATTTATAAGCACCACAAATTATCCTCATCAATAAATTGATGAACATTATCCACTAAAACTGACAATAAAATGTATAATATGTTACTGACAATTCATTGACATCTAGATGATATTAATACAATTACAACATATGTCATGTATGACATCAGCATTTGTTTTATCTGTGAGAAGTAAACTAAAATGATCATAAGCAAAACAAATACTGAAACACACTATTTTGTGTCATGAGAAGGGAAAATACAGAAGTGGACAGTGTGACAAAAGTTCAACATTGAAAAAGTTTTTTGAGGATCAGACATCCCTCATGATGATTAAGAATCTGCTGCATTGATTGCTGGGAATGAACAGAGAAGACCTGCATGTGTGAGAGTGTAGCAGTGTTGTCAAGAGCTCACGCATACTTATACACAATCTATATTGTGGTTTTGGTGAAAGTCATGGAATGTCATCTTAATCTTGTCTTGGTTCAGATTGTAAACTGTAGGTGCACACCGACATTATGGAGCTAATAACACCTGACTTCCTCTCCCTCCTCATGTCATTGCTCTGATCTCCACTGGTAACACTTCTGCTTTTTGTTGTGTTGTGGTGTTTACAGTAAAGAAGCAGGATGGTGCAGCTGCCATGGAGATGCAGCCTCTTAAGAGTGCTGAAGGCGGCGAGGAGGACAAAGAAAAGAAGAAGGTGTCCATTCCGAAGAAAGAGAAGTCAGTGCTGCAAGGGAAGCTGACCAAACTGGCGGTGCAGATTGGCAAAGCAGGTACAGCACACAGCGGGGCGACAAGTCCGCCACTCAGCTGCCCAGGCTGCTAGAGCTGCTACTAAGGTGTCATGTTCTGTATCAGACAAGATCTAGTGATGATAAGTCACCTCTTGGTCACATAGAAGAATCAAAGCCGTTGCCCTTAATGTGAATATCGGAACGTTCCTCCTGTTATTTACCTCGAGTGTCTTCGTAAATGATTTGTCCTCTGCTGTGTGTTAAGATTTGTCAGTGAGTATAATGTAATTTAGTTCAACTCACTCAAAGTAGGTCTGCATCAGCGACTATTTTTAGAAACAAATGCCCACATGCCTGCTTGCCCACATTGTGGGTGTCCTCTCAGCAGCAATGAAGAGAAATCGTTATTGAAGACAGAAATGAAAGTGTGTCACATCTACCATAATCAAAGTACTTGAAAAAATGTGTAATTAATGTTAATGAAATTGAAACATGACCGAGGCATTCTTTAAAGAAGTATTGTCTAAGAAGAGTTGAAGGTGCCTTATTTTCAGACCCTCCCTTAAAGTCATCCTTATTTAATGGCTGATTCTGTTGTCTGTCAGCCTGTTGGCCTAAGTGATGGACTTGAGGACATTCTGCATACAACTACACAATCATATGTTGTTGCTGCAGTTCTGACAGAAAACATTTGTTCATGCAGGGTAGATAGTGATTCTCTTATTAGGACTCTTTGTCAGTTCTGTGTGCATTCTGGCACCATATCACAGACCATATCATACTTCAACATACCTAACTCAATTGCTCAACTGACACCAACTAAATGTTTTTCAGGTTTGCTCATGTCGGCCATTACTGTCATCATCCTGGTCCTGTACTTTGCCATTGACAACTTTGTGATCCAGAAGCGCCCTTGGATGCCAGAGTGCACTCCCATCTACATCCAGTACTTTGTTAAGTTCTTCATCATTGGTGTGACAGTGTTGGTGGTGGCTGTGCCGGAGGGGCTACCACTGGCAGTCACCATCTCGCTGGCCTACTCTGTCAAGGTGAGGAGGAACTGACATCGTGTCCACACGTATTGCGCTGCTGCTCCTGTGTAATTCAAATGTGTGCTGTTTTGTATTTTATATAACTTTAAGGACAAGTGTGTGTGTGTGTATGGAGTTCTTATGGTGAACCACATCCTAATAAAGGCCAAATGCTGGAAGCATGTTTATTTTTGTTGACAGTGAACAAAATACATGTTTATGATGCTGTGTGAGCGCAGACATTGTCTGTATTTGTGACCTCAGCCACAGAAGAGTACACTTTGCCTGCGCATGAAAAGCTAACTCCAACATCTGTTTAGTTCTGAGCAGCAGTGGTAAGTGGAGCATTTCCCAACGTCATCATTTGTTTCTCACCAACAGAAAATGATGAAAGACAACAACCTGGTGCGTCACCTGGATGCGTGTGAAACGATGGGCAACGCTACAGCCATCTGCTCTGACAAGACTGGCACGCTAACCACCAACCGCATGACGGTTGTGCAGTGTTATGTTGGAGATGTGCACTATAAAGTCATCCCAGATCCAGGAGTTCTGCCGCCAAAATCATTAGACCTTCTTGTCAATTCCATCTCCATCAACAGCGCCTACACCACAAAGATACTGGTAAGCTGCCAGAGTTTAGAGTCCGGTCCTCCAGAGGTTAAAGCAATGCGAATATAAGGAAAGATCATCATATTAATTATAAACCTGCTTTATAATTTAAAGCAAATCCAACACTTTGACCCCAACGATAGTACTCTTTAATATATGAAAGCCTATTAGTTTGAGATTTAAATTCCTGGAGTGAACTGCCTGGATTGGACTTTGGTCAGTGTGAGTGGTGCAGCCCTGAAACAGTGAGACAGCCTCACAGCACCTTCTTCTTGGCCAAGCAGGCTGTCAGTGTCCTTGCTGTTGATTTAGATTCACCAGGCATTCGCTCAACTTGTCACCTTCAGGACGGTTATGTAATTTGGTCTTATCTGATATTCAGAGCATAACAGTCTGTAATTGAATCCAATCTGTCTAAGTGCTGGAGATGGTCTCTAGTTTACAGTGAATGCAGGGTGGAGAGATATTTTATAAGCCAATTACATGTGTGAGCATAGGAAATTCATGTATACATACATAAGACAGAGAGACAGCCACGAACAGAAAGTTAAACCTGTTCACTGGGATATTTCCTCAGGTTACAGTTCTCTCACGGAAAGCATTTTAAAAAACTCTGAAAAGCAAATATTGTTGAGAACCTTATCGTATCCCTGAATAACTCCTGCAAGCACAGTGCTTGTGTGTGTTTGAGTGTGTGTGTGTGTGTGTGTGTGTGTGTGTGTGTGTGTGTGTGTGTGTGTGTGTGTGTGTGTGTGTGTGTGTGTGTGTGTGTGTGTGTGTGTGTGTGTGTGTGTGTGTGTGTGTGTGTGTGTGTGTGTGTGAGCTGAGCAGGCAGGACATCTGTGGCGGTGGAATCCCACAGATTCCACTTCCTACACCTCAAGGCAACATTGCATTGTTTATAAGT
>CAAKHB010000525.1:37612-85869 GCA_901007665.1 Aeoliscus strigatus
CACTGTCAAGTGCGTCTCATGTGGGATTATTTGCTCTCTGCTGATACGTTATAAGAGTTATCTAGGAAAAGTAACTTCTGTTTGCTGGGGTGTTTGGCATTAACAAAATGAAAAATTTTGAAAAATTTTTAACAACTTTAACAGTAATTTCTCTAAGCAATATTCAGTATTAAGTGCTTTGATTTGCATATGCCTTTCTGACATCTTTCACCTTATTGCAAATGTCATATAGAGTTTGCTCAGATTCCTGAAAGGACGTTTCCACATTGTTCCACAGCTGCATTTCTCCACTAAGACGTGTGTCATAAATAAGCTGTTATCCTTGATAAAACACGTAGAGGAATGATTTGCAGTGTTACATCAGGCTATTGTACATTCTTAGCTGTTTAGCTTGACAGAATTAAATACTTTCAGAGTGCAGCTTAGTCTTAGTGGATTAAATAGCACATTTATTCCATTTTTTTTAATCTCCTCATTCATGAAAGTAGTTGCCTCATTCACCTCTGTAAATTGTGGAAATGTTGAGCTTCAGGGAAATTTCAAATGATCCTGCTTTTTTGTGTTTATACACACACACATACATCTTTATCTGTACCTGTTGTTTAGAAATGGCATGTGTACTTTGACAGCAATGTGTAAGTGGGAGGCACCCATGCTTAAATTTTGGAATTTGTGGAAGTTTTTATTTTTTTAAGTTTTATATTCATTGGTGATGTCATTTGGGGGAAAAGATCTGGTAATACATTTCAGTCATGTACAGTCATCACCACCTTTTGCCTGTCCTTAAACTGAAAGACAGAAATAATTATTCATGTAGATCTTTGAGTGATGGCCAGGGAAGATGATGGACCTTTTACCAGATTTGATGAAGCATGATCATCCACTTTTGCAGTGCCAGTGATGGTCCAAAATGAGATTGAACATTTTGTCTCTGTATTCATCCTCACCTTACATTCAAAAATATTTTGAAGTCCACACTACAACCATGAGTGGGTAGCAGTGCCTCTTTGCTAGATTAATGCTAAAGTTAGTATGGGAAATGTTGTCACTGCCAATACTGTTCAAAAATGAATTCAAATTTGTTTTCATCTCATCTCTCTCAACTCATTCATGCGTATATACGTAAACACATGTTCCATGCATGCATAAACATAGTGCATAGCGCGAAACCTTGGCTCATACATACAAATCATACATTAGTATTGATGTGTTTATTCATTCAGTTCTTGAATGGAGGAGAGGACGACAGATTGCAATAAAGATACAAATGGGAAATTTATAAGGAATTTAGTACAGCCGTCCCTGCTTCCCACAGTGCCATTTCAGCCCTGCAGTATGCTGGCTGGCGTGTTCTTATATAAGAGGCCATCCTGTGGGATGCCAAGATGCAAGTCTTTGATGGCCATCATACAAAAGCACAAAGGCAAAGAGGCCGGCTTTGATACCCGTGTCAGTCCCCTTACTGCCTCTCTAGTCTCATAGTGCAGCCACTGGTTTAGTTCTGCTCCCTCTATCAGCACACATACTGTAAATTGAAGAAGCCTCATCTGCAAGGGCAGAAATTCTCACAGAGTTATACAATACACCCATGCACACAAGTATTATGTACTTATCCTGTACATGCACCCATAAAACAAGTACACACGCAAATCTTTTACGTCAAGAATTCATCGTAAGCACAATTCATGCATGCTACATAGCAATTTGTCAGTGCCCCCCCCCCCCATGAGTGTATGACGTCAATGGCATTATATTCATCTCCAGTTCATTTCTGTTGGCAAATGGCCCACAGCAAAACCTGAAGACATCTATACATGTGTATACATGTATAAAATTGCAAATTTCATATCATGCACTTTGTGTTTTTCCTATTGTATGTGATGTGATATCCACACCAGGACAGGAGACCTCTGTGCATGTGTGTGTGTGTTCTAAGAGCAGAATGTCATGTTGTTTTAACCACCTGTTCGGTCAGGACAAGAGAAATTCAGTTGTGAAGTACAGGGGGTGGTGGAGAGGTAAGACAAAGAGCCTTTCAGTGGCTAGCTCTAATGGGATGTGGATTTCACGGGCACGTTAGAAGAACATTGCACCGCAAGAGCTTGAACTGCCTTTGAGTGGCAGTGTGATGAAATTACAGGATTGGTGGCACTAGGAGTTTACTCATTGGCTGTTGCCATCCACATACAGCCCCATCCCCCCTAGATTGTTTTTAATGCTTTTAACCATCAAACTTCCTGTTGATTGGCCTTTTTTTTTTGTTTGTTTTAGTTTTTTTTGTTTGTTTGTTTTGTGAGTGGTGAGATCCAGGAGGGTTTTTTGACATGTGGACATTGCATGCTTGTTTTCACAATGTTGGAGGAGAGATGAGAGTGTCTTGGGTGTCTGTAGTGTGAAGCATCCAGTGTCCCCCCCCCACCCCCATGTGTTTGGTGTAGATTTGGCCACTGAGAAGAGATACACTGGAAATCACTGATAACAAGGACAGAAACATCCACAGCAGAATTCTCTTCTCTTCTCGTCTCTTCTTATATGATAGTGTAGCTGCGATAGCAGTAAATGTGAAGGCGTCATCACATTAGAAAAAAAAATCCTGGTGGTCAGGCACAAAGCTTGATGGGATCCCAGCATGTCTCTCATGCTATCATCGACCGTGTCTTTTGTCAACCTGTGCCAATAATTTCAGTGTGAGAATATAAGGACTTTATAATGACACTTGGAACCAGACACCAGATTTCGTACTATTCCACACGATGATGGATTATTTATGGTAGGGGTGCTCTACTTATTCTTTTATGTTTTGTTTTTTAGTTCTGTCTTCTCAACATTTTAAATTCTATTTGTGAATAATTTTGCGACAGAACAGTCATACTTAAATTGTTTTGTTCAGTGACACACATGCAGCACAACATCTGGCAAACATGGGACAATCCAGCGTTTAGAAGTGCAAACAAGGGAGGAGAAGAAAGCTAAACTGGAAAGAGGATTAGAAAAAAATGTGCATTGAAGATGAGGAGGGACGCAAGAAAAGATGAAAGGAAATGGGAAAATTATACAAGGAAAGGAGAGAGGAACTGTACTCGTGTGACAAGTGTCCTCATCATGGACTGAAAGACTGCAATTACTGCCCTCGATCATGCCTCCAGGCATTAGCCCAGTTGGCTGGTATGCTGATGTGTAGAGCTAAGATATCACCCTCTCCTACTTGGAAAGCAGAAACAAGATGACACGTAACGGGAAGACTGATTGGGGAGAAGAGGAGAAGGTCAACTTGCATGAAGATGGAAGGTTCGATGGGAGGAGAGTTAGAAAGGGTGGGCCGCTGTGTGAAGGGAAAGAAGAAGAAGAAGGAAGAGAGAAGAAATGAGGAAGGAACAGGAGGCATGGATTAAGAAGACCCCCAGGTGGAATAGGAAGTACGCTTGCCAGCTCTCCCTCTGGCATATGTCCTTGCCTGCAGGAACACCCAAAGACCAGGGAGAGGGCAGCTGGTCCTCAGCCACATTCAGGCCAGGACACGCCAACAGTGGCCTCGTCATGCCAACGTTGGGCTTCTGATGCCAGCAAACGTTCTTGTGTGTAAAAACATCTCTGAGAATATATGTATATTTGTGTTTGTCTAAGTTTATTCCCCCGCTGTGGGTTTTGCAGAAGCTTGATGTTATTTTATTGCAAAACTCCCCTCAACTGCAGCAGTCGTCTCACCAGCTGAATTAATTTCAGTTTATGTGTTCTGAATTCAAAATTCATGTCCTTAAAGAAAAAGAGTCACTAGAGGAGCTTAAGGTTTTCAGCCTTACAGGGTGCTATTGTTATTTACTGTGATGTTTTTCTGTTGCCAAGAGACAGCGGATGAGACTATTTGTTCCATCCCGTCATTAGCCAATGACACTGTGTCTCCCTGATGTAATCAGGGGTCATTAGGAAAAAGGCATTAATTTAGTTATTTACCGCAAACTCAGTATAAAGTATTTATACTCCTCTCTGTGTCTGGGAGACACACAGCTGAACATTAACCAGATATGTCCAATTACGAGGTGTGTATGGGCCAACAATTTGATTGGGTCTTAATGATTAATGGGATTTGAGATGACTTTCTCCCATTCAGTGAAGCCTGTGGCTTTTTACTAGGAAACAGCTTCACAACAAAGAACCTCCTACAAAATATAGCCTACCAAAATATTAAGGCACCAAGGAAACTTTAAAACAAAGATGGACATTTAAAGGCAATGAACTAATGGAGATTTTGTATTCTTTTTATCAATTAATCCTGAGCATTTTATGAAATGTTATGATGGACACGTCAGATCGCTGCCCCACCACACCACACAGTCTGTTACAGCTGCTCAACTGTCACTGTCACACAGAATATGTATTATTTGTTGTCAAAAGTCGGGCTCAGCTTCATGGTCAATTTATGTTATTACAGTATTGTATAGGACAAAATGAACAAACAAATAGAATCTTCACAGAATATGTTTGTCAATTTATCAGACAAAACACATTAGAAATGGAGACACTGCAAAAAAATACATTTGTGTTGTACTGAACATGTGAAAATCTCTGACTGCATCTCTCCAGCCTCCAGATAAGGAAGGCGGTCTGCCAAAGCAGGTGGGAAACAAGACGGAGTGTGCCCTGCTGGGATTGGTCTTGGACCTGAAGCGAGATTACCAGCCAGTAAGAAATCAGATCCCAGAGGAGAAGCTTTACAAAGTCTACACCTTCAATTCTGTCAGGAAGTCCATGAGCACTGTTGTCAAATTGCCTGATGGAAGCTTCCGCATGTACAGCAAGGGAGCATCTGAGATTGTCCTCAAGAAGTAAGTCCTGGGGGGAATCTAAATGAGACGCATGTTGATAACAGTATCACAACGTGTCATGAATATATAAATATCATAGAGAAAAGGAGAGACAGATATCCTTACAAGACCTGACAGAAATCCTGAAATGGCGTATTCACACATAACAGTTTTCTTCCAACGGCCTAGAGCGGGTGAATGTTACCCGGCTTTTGATGTTGCTCTCGCTCACCACATATGCTTATTTTTATGCTACAGTAAGTAGAGATCCTCTTAACAGGAATCAAACTGGAACATTTTGACTACATTAGTGATGTAGTCAATCTTAGAACAGTGGTACTGGTCTGCTGCAGTGTGTCAGGTGATGTGTATCCAGCAGTCTGGAGCTATTCGATTGCATCATCAGGGATCCAGAATCCACAGCATTCAGTGTGCAAAGAGTTCATGTATTTACCTTTCCAATCTAACCTCTGTGCATCACAGTTTAAATATTGCATTTATTTCTGTGCACCCTGAACCGCAGATGCAACCATATTCTGAGCGAGGTGGGGGAGCCGAGGGTCTTCCGTCCCCGGGACAAGGACGAGATGGTGAAGAAAGTGATCGAGCCCATGGCCTGTGATGGTCTGAGGACCATCTGTGTGGCATACCGCGACTTTTCCAGCAATCCTGAGCCCAACTGGGACGATGAAAACTATATCCTCAGTGACCTCACGGCCATCTGTGTTGTTGGGATCGAGGACCCCGTCAGGCCAGAGGTAGGACTGATGTTTTGATCTAAAGAGTGTCTGTTCAGCAAAAAAAAAAAAAAAAAGATGGTGAAATACAATCATTGAATTATCATCTGGTCTAATGTTACTCATCTTAACTAAAATAAAACACAGACACAAGCTAAAATAAAAAAAAAGGTTTCATAAAGTCATACAGGACATCATTTGCATGTACAAAGGAAAGCTCCTGCAGGTAATCAGGTTAGTAGTTTCCTCGATGGTAATGATATATTTGTCCAAGACTGGTTATGAGTTTTACGTTGAATTTCAATGAAGGGAAGAAGAACCATAATCACGTGGGAAGATGTTTCTGTGTACAGTAAGAAAACCAACCTCACTTTTCATCTCCAGTGCAGGTACGGGAAAGGAAGAAAGTAGTCGACTTCTGCATTATTCAGTTTCTGCCTTTCATCAACCCCCCCCCTTCTCAGCCCATTCAACCAAGTTTCCTCCAACCTACCTCTCTATTATGAGCTTTCACCTCTCAGAGGTTGAGCTCATTTATTATGGTTTACATTCCCTGCACCCTCCTCACTCTCTCTGTGTGTCTTCTCTCTCCTCAGCTGAACAGACCTAGATGGAAAAAATAGTTTGAGGGAAAAGGGAAAATCATTAAGCTCAACTGAATGACTGAGCTCAAGAACAAGAATCCTAACAAGAATCATTCATGTCACTTTGTTGTTTGTGGTTTTAAGCAAACGGATTTGTGTCCTAAAAGTAATAAAACCTGGCGAAAGAGAATCAATAAAGACAAATAGAGAGAGTCTCAAATAGAGAGTACATTGTTGAGGCATGGTTATTCTGCAGGTACTTCAACAGATAGTACAACCCTTTGCATGTCTCCAAATACAGTATTTTGTGTAATTTCACTTTTGAAATCCGCCACATCACACCAACATTTTGCAATCAACAAGAACAAATAGATGGAGCACTGTTGCGCTCCACTAGCATCTTCCCAGGTGTCTTAGTAAGCAAAGTAAATGAGATGAGTTTCCCCTCTGCTAAAAAGGTCACACAGAGTGCTAAATGTGTTTTTGGCTTGTTTATTAGTGTCTAATTTCATCTTCACAAATGTAATGTTGTTTGATAAGTGGTTTGTGTGTAGGGCTGCTCCGGGGAGAAAGAGGAAAGGAGCAGGGAGGAAAAGAAACACAGACAGATAACAGACTGCAGCAGGAGAAAGACGAGTAAGGAGAGAAAGGGAGGACAACCGGAGTGTAACCAGATCTCTACCAGAGGCACAGGAGGCTTGTTTTTCACTCTCACCTAACTAGCCTCATACCCTCTTCCTCTAGCAAGCCAGATTGTATTTTTAATAAGATTCTACTCTTCTCCTCTTCTTTCCAACTCCTCTTTCGGGGAGGGGGATGAAAAGAAAGTAAAACAGACAGCAGGAATGACAGACAGACAGATGGGATCTTGATATCTTGATAAAAATGACTGTGAGAGGAGAAAATTCTGATTTTTTTTTTATATATCTCTTTTGCATGTCAAATCAGTATTTGAAGGCAACAGCTGAATAGATGGAGTTTGCTGTTCTGTGTTACGTGATTAGACTATAATTAACATAACAATAAACATAAGCATTTGTTAATTATTCTGTTGAATTATCACTTTTTATTAAGTGATATTGTGCAGAACTGTGTCTTTTTCTCTTTCTATTGCTCCTGTAATAAGAAATTATAATACAGCCAATCTAATATGTGTTGGATTTGCGTGTGCTGACAAAGTAATCAGCTTTAAGTATAATAAAATACATACTTAAAGATAATCTTTATTTTTGGGAGACATATAACAAAATGATAACATGTGAAATCAGAGTAGGATGAAATGACTTTATTTGTGTTTAACCTGCAGCACATTCAAAGGCTGTCCTCCTCCACTGTATAGATTTATTTGTAATCCACTCCCTTTAAACAAGTTAAATCCTTCATGTTTACATGCATGAGCACTGTGACATTGGCAGCCTATTGTATAAGACTTATACACATTGAGGTGGTAGGTCTTTGGTCTCTTGTTTGTTAGTAAAATCCTGCTTCCATGTGTGCAGCATTTGCAATATGCCCAAATGTCTGAGTTGAAACTCCACATATTCCTGCATTAGGCCTGCATCTGTGTACAAATTGAATACATGTGCATATGTGCACATTTGTTTATGTGTGGGTTTTCAGTGCAGTGCTCGCCCACGCTGAACTTTATCAGGAACGAGGACATGTTTCTGAATGCTGGCTGGTTCTACCGTGGATCATTCTCCATACATGATAACTAATGATCATTCACCATTGGACATCACAAAGGCGACCAGAATACTGCCCAGATAAAATTAGCACAGAGTCCACTTCATAGGCGTCAGTTTCGGACGGAACGGGGGCACATGTACCCACCACTTTTTGTCAAGATTCATACTGTAACTTGAAACTATGACAGTGATTATGATAGTGGAGTATGATAGGTGGAGTCGGTGCAGTCATGGGGCCATATTTAGATGGTCTACGGCACGGTCCATGTTGCAAGTCGCATTGCTATTTAGATGCAGGTGCAGTTGTCATTTTCACGCCATGCGCCCTCGCTGTCTCGCTCATATTCTTTGTACTCACCACTTTTCACGGCGGTGGAGGGGTTGGTATCTCTGTTCCCATTACATTTCAAACCAAACTGACGCCCATGGTCCATTTACATCCTGTTTATGTGTCCTGCTGTAGGTACCTGATGCCATTCAGAAGTGCCAGCGTGCAGGTATCACCGTGCGCATGGTGACAGGAGACAACATCAACACAGCCAGAGCGATAGCCATCAAGTGTGGGATCATCCATCCCGGTGAGGATTTTCTCTGTATCGATGGGAAAGAGTTCAACAGGAGGATCCGCAATGAGAAAGGAGAGGTAATTGCTATCTGAATGAGAGAGGCTCAGGGTAAAGAGTGTCCCTCTGAACCTTAATCACGTCCATCTATTCTGTTTATGTGTCCGTGTCCAGGTGGAACAGGAGCGTATTGATAAAGTTTGGCCAAAACTCAGAGTCCTGGCCAGATCTTCTCCAACGGACAAACACACACTCGTCAAAGGTGAACAGATTGCTTCATATTTCATGTTTGTGACTGCTGATCAAGGACACATACACACACACCATCATAATCATCACTTGTACAGACTTGTGTTACCATATTTCTGATGCTATGCATTTCGTATTTGTTCTGCTCGTTATATACATTATGTATACATTGTGTGTGTGTGTGTGTGTGTGTGTGTGTGTGTGTGTGTGTGTGTGTGTGTGTCGAAGGTATCATTGACAGTACTATGGTAGAACAGAGGCAGGTGGTGGCAGTGACGGGGGATGGGACCAATGATGGACCTGCGCTAAAGAAAGCTGACGTTGGTTTCGCCATGGTAAACAACCTTCTCCCCTTCTGTTTGTTTTTTTGTTTGTTTGTTTGTTTCTTATTCAGTGTATTGTCAAATCCAGCTCAACATCTGCAGATGGGGTCTTCACCTCTGCAGTATTTATCCTGTCATCTGCCTCTGGCTATGTAGGTGAGGAGCCCCCCCTAGTGGATGCCTGGTGACAAGGTTTCTCTGCAGTGGAGATATTCCAGAAATTCACAGCCTTTTATATTTTCTTGTTGTTAGCTCCCATAACTAAATAATTAGTTGACAGAAAGTTGCGCCTGATCTCTGACTCAGCACATCACAAAGCTACGAAACAGGTTTCTGGGTAACTGCCACATCATCAAGTCTCTGGACTGTTAAATCGAGGAAAATCACAGTGTGATGCAAGGGATGACTAGCAATCAGATGTGACTGGACTTTCTATGTTCTCCTCCAGGGTATTGCTGGAACAGATGTAGCCAAGGAAGCCTCAGATATCATTCTGACAGATGATAACTTCAGCAGCATCGTCAAGGCAGTGATGTGGGGCCGCAATGTCTACGACAGCATCTCCAAGTTCCTTCAGTTCCAGCTTACTGTCAACGTCGTTGCCGTCATAGTCGCTTTCACCGGCGCCTGCGTCACACAGGTCAGAGTGTGTGCGTGTGTGTGTGTGTGTGTGTGTGTGTGTGTGTGTGTGTGTGTGTGTGTGTGAGCGAGCATCTAATTGCTGGAGCACTCCTTGCAAGTTAAGAAGAAAAATCTAATGTGACACATCTAATGCTGCTTGTACAAGTGCCGCTCGTTTAAAAAAAAAAAAAGATGAAGCTGAAGACAATGGAAAGACCATAACAGCCTCACTATGATTATGCAAAGACATCCCACATTTTTTTAAAAAGGATTATTCTTCATTATATTATCTAATAAGTGTGTGTTATATATGTATTATAACTATATTGTGTTACAGCAAAGTCATAGCTGGGAATCAGTTATTATGTCGGTTAATGGATGAGTGTTACTCTAGGAAAAGAGGCAGTACGACCGATGAGCTTCTTGTATTTACTGAGCGTTGATGTGTGCCGTGTCGTCTCTTCAGGACTCGCCCCTGAAGGCGGTACAGATGTTGTGGGTGAACCTGATCATGGATACGTTTGCATCTCTGGCTCTGGCAACCGAGCCTCCCACAGAGGCTTTGCTAAGGAGGAAGCCATACGGTCGCAATAAGCCTCTCATCTCAAGCACCATGACGAAGAACATTTTTGGACATGGAGTCTATCAGCTGATCATCATCTTTACCCTGCTCTTTGTTGGTATGGTACATCAGCTTCACCGTAGCGTTGTGACACAATTTCATAGCTGAGGGGATCAGACAAATTGCCTTTTTTTTCCCTTTTTGTAGGTGAGAAGATCTTCGACATTGACAGCGGCCGTAACGCCCCCCTCCACGCCCCTCCGTCTGAGCACTACACCATCATCTTCAACACCTTTGTTATGATGCAGATTTTTAACGAGATAAATGCACGTAAAATCCACGGAGAGAGGAATGTCTTCCAAGGTATCTTCAAGAACCCCATATTCTGCTCTATTGTTTTGGGCACCGTTGCTGTGCAGGTAGGTGGATACATTTAGATTTGTAGTATTTCTGCTGTCTCTGTTCATGTTTTCTAACACTTGGGGGTGTGTCGTTTTTGTCAGATTTTGATTGTGCAGTTTGGAGGTAAGCCATTCAGCTGTCAGCCTCTGGACATTGAAAAGTGGATGTGGTGCATTTTCCTTGGACTGGGAGAGCTTCTCTGGGGACAGGTAAAGAACTCATCTCTCGGTCTTCCTCTGCAGGCTTGTTTTGCGTTGGTTCACCACGTTTTAATCTCCCACTTCTTTGGTCTGTGGGTTAGGTGATAGCCACCATACCCAACAGCAGGCTGCGCTTCCTACGGAGGGCCGGCCAGTTAAGTCAAAAAGATGAATTGCCAGAAGAGGATGTTAATGAGGACAATGAAGAGATCGACCACGCAGAGAGGGAGCTGAGGAGAGGACAGATACTCTGGTTCAGAGGACTCAACCGTATTCAGACTCAGGTGAGGACATTTCACAGAGAGTTTCTGCCTCAGCGGAGGAGGCGTACATGGAAAGGGGAGGCTTTGTGTAACTCATTTGAAGGTGGAATTTTACCTGGCCGCGGTAAATTAAATAACTCTTCTGTGTTGTTCATGTTAGTCAGTAAATGTCTGGAAATGATTTGATCTCAAGATGACACGTTTAGGTACAAAGAATGTTCAGCGGACTGATGTGAGCACCTGTGGACCTGCGTGGGATCAGCAAGCAGACCGTTGTCACTGTGATTTTCAAGGCAGCTGCCTGTGTGTTTAATGATTTCATCCTGCCAGCGTGCGGTGGCGCTGTCCCACCACATGACACCATGGACACCAGCATCCTACAGGGGAAAGAGTGTTCCTTTGGTTGGTTCTTCAAGTAAACAATACACAGTGTGTGCACAAGTGTTGGCTGCAAATACAAATCAAACTTGTGCTGATCTGTAGATTCTACGAAGCATCAACTCACTTCCTGTCATGTAGATACTTCGGGCTTTGATTGCACAGGATGTGTCTCTGAGATCTTTGCTTGCTCAAATACAACTGAGCAGGTTTGTTTGAACAGAGCTTTGTTAAGTTTGTGTCTCACATCTTTCCTGAGGTAATGCCAGCATTAGTCAGTGTTCCTATATTTATGTATATATCATGTTCCTGTCTATTAAGACAAAGTATTTTAAAATCAGAACTAGTCAACGAGCCAGTGTCATCTACATGAGTGGGTGCCATTAGAGGTGATGCTTTTGTAATTGAAGTGAATATTTGATTAAGTCAATATTTTATGAAAGTGATACTACACCCTGATTTTAAGACCCCCTCCCTCTCCTCATGATCGAGATCCACCCTTTATCCCTCCCAAGCCATCCAGGCGGTCGGCCTGTGTTGCCTTTTGGTCTGTGTCACTCTGAGCAGCCATTTGTCCTCTCCTGTCCTGCTCTCCTCTCACAGATTGAAGTAGTCAACACCTTCAAGAGTGGCACCTCCTTTCAGGGGGCAGGGGCTCTGAGACGCCAGTCATCCACCACCAGCCAGACCCAGGATGTAACCAATGTTTCTAGTCCTAGTCACGTGTCCTTGTCCAATGCCCTTTCCTCTCCTACAAGCACTACTGCTGCTACTGCTCCTCCCACTACTGGCCGTGAGTCAGAACTCTGTCTGTCTGCTTCTCTGTCCTCTTTGATTCAGCGATGCCATCCTGTCATGAACGACAACTTCCTCCTTGTCTTGTATGGCTTATGATTTGTGCACAGTCTCCTGTGCTTCTCAACATTTATTGGTTGGCATCTCTGAAGATTTGTCTTTCCTGCTTTCTGCTTGTTTTCATTTTCTCTCTTCTGTCTTTTCATGTTTTTCATGTTCATAGTAAATTTCAATTTCATCTTGATATCTCCTCCCATGCTTGGGTGTACTGTCCTCTCATTAGTCAATGTGTGTTTGTTTTCTCAGAGTGCTAGGACCGCAGGACAAAGGGTGATACCCACGGCGTGACATTTCAGGTTGTGAGTTTGTCTCCCTCTGCTCCCCACCACCCCCGACCCATCATCTACTTCTCCCATTTGGGAATGTCTTGACAGACATTCATTTGAACTAATTCTAGTCAACTCACTCAAGGACTGGGTAAACATTCAAGTATAAGTGTCAACGTTCTCCTGTCTTATCTGTGGGTGTGGCGTTGATGTGGAAATCACACTGATCCAAACAGATGTATCCAGCAGAGAGGACCTCAAAGGACTTGCATTTTTAGCTTGGTGATTTATACATTTGTGATACAAGGACAACGTGATGGCTGAGCATATCACTTGACCCTGCTTGATGCTGGTTTTCTGATTAGTGTGAGAGAAATACTTACTGTGGTATACAACAGTGTTAACATGTGGATCCAGACAGAAAATCCTACATCACATTATGTCAACATATCTTAATCCAGCTGGGTGGAAGGAGGGGCCACTTTGGCTTTAGCACAGGGACATAGTATTTCAAGTCACACATCTGAAATATAAGCTAAAACATTAAACAAAAGGTTTAAAATGCTAAAATAAATGTAACAGTGCTGTTTCTTGAAACTTTTCTTTATGAAAGTATTCATCATTGGGAATATGTACAAAGCAACACAATGACCGTTTAGCAACGAATTTCAAAAGCAATACATGAAATCCATGATTACTTCGGTACAATGTTTGAACACGTCTGGTTGAATGGCTTTGATGCTTTGTGTTCACTAGCTACCAAAAAGGAAACGTCACAGAGGTTAGCTTTAGTGCCACAAAGTCCAAAATTAGCAGGAAGCAGTATTGGGTTTAATAAAGTCAAAAATATATCACCATATGCATTTAAACATATTTTTCAATGGAAAAACAATTTAAACATGTCACTTGAACAAAGAAGTAATGGCAGAAAGAGTTGTTTAAAACGTAAACCAAACAAGAATGTACAGACAAAAGGGCTAAAATCACTGACTATGTCTGTTGTATTAGTTCTCACCCAGACTGTCCTCCCTCTTTCTCTCTCACACAGTAGCTGATGGAAATGAAAAGTGAAACTTGTGGAGAGTGTGTGGAGCCACAGTAGTAATGTAATAACGTAACAATAATTCATTCCGTCCTGTCGCTTCATACTGTCGGCATAGTTGATTGTCTTGTGCCATAGTTGCGTACATAGACCATCTGCAGCAACAGCAATGTAAACTCAAACACCGACATTTTCTAACACTCCATCAGTGTTACTTGTCAGACATCCTGTCACATGCACACTATTTTTCTTTCTTTTATTTCCTGTATTTTCTCGATTATGTATTTATTTGTGTACTTATTTAAATACAAATATCCCTATGATTTGACACTTATTATATTGTACACTCGGCTGCATAATGCGAGTGTAAATTTCAGGCAATTTAAAGAAAAAAAATGGTTCAGGATGGATTATCCATTTCTTGATTTCAAGTACACAGAAAGATTTGGTGTATCTTTTGTGTGTGGTTTGCTGCTGTAATTCCATATTAATATAAATGTAATGTAATTTCACCTTGATAGTAAAATGGAAACAGAAATGTAGCAGCAATAATGAATGGCAGCAGACCAGATGCTCATATACATTGGAACTCAATTCTTGTCTTTCACTCTTTCATTTTCCAATTTAGAAATTGTCTCTGGATTGTAATATTTATAAGCCCATGTGTAAGAGAAGATTTCAGGTAAAAATCACATAAATCCTTAAGATATACACAGAATAATAGGAGAGAACGATGCTTGATACTGTTTTCCAATATACTTAGGAACATACATTTTAAGATGAAGCATTACACATTGCTGATGGGAGAACTAAAAGTAAAAATTTAAAAATCTTAAATGTTCTCAAGGTAGTCCTCGTTGCCTGTACTTGAGTGTTTACTTAGCTGTGCATGGAGTTCCGACCTGATAATATTATTTCTAATATTCACATCCGTGTGTGTGTCAGCAGTCTGTGTGCCAGTGTTCTTTTGTCACTGTCCTGTTGTCTTGTTGCATGTAGGTTGTGTTGATTACATCACCATAATATCTAACCCTGCAGTGTTCACTCATCATCTCAGTGTCTCTTTCTTTTATCAATTTGCAGATGTGTTGTTTTGTCGTGACTTTTACACTGTAATGCTTGTGTTGAAGCAGCCTCACGCAAACATGAGTGTGACTCCCTTCATTACTCTGTTTGAGACCATACCTTATCCACCCTGTGCTATCCATGTGTGCGTGCCATCCAGAGTCTGTGTGGATATTGACCCAGACGTTTGTATAGCACCTGATTGGATCACTTAGATCTAACCTCCTTCCTTCTAACTGACCTCGTCCACCAGATTTCTTCCAACTTGCATGTGATATTCTCCTTTAATTTGTTTTGTGAGCATTCCATCTATTAACGTGGCTTGTTTCTAGGTATACAGCACATTGGACTAAAGCGTATACTTACAACGAGCATTTGTGTTGTTTGGTTTTCCTTGAAATGTATGATTTTGTTGTGTTTTTTATGACTGTGTTCCACACGGTTTTCCTTCGTGCACGCTAAAAATGGAGTGACTTGTAGTCATCTTGTGAAAGCAGAACACAGACTGCAGTCGCCTCTCTCTCCTGCTGCTCCTTTACCTTTTGGTCCTTCTTTACCTCTTTTATGAACCTTCTACCTACAATGAGGTTCCCACTTTCCCTGTGTCCCTTTCTCTCTTCCACCTCCTTCTTTTCTCACATCCTGAGGGTCCCTCCAACGCCTCAGTTTTCTCTCTGGCATCACATTACTCACCATGTTTCTTCTCTTTCTTCCCTTTTTATGACAGATTCGCGTTGTCAATGCATTCCGTAGCTCCCTCTATGAAGGCCTAGAAAAGCCAGACTCCAGATCATCCATCCACAACTTCATGACACAACCCGAGTTTAGGATAGAAGACTCGACACCCAACATCCCCCTCATCGATGACACGGACGATGACTCCGCACGGAGGAGGAGGATGTACTCCAGCCAGCCGTCTTCACCTAACAAGAATAACAACGCCATTGACAGTGGCATCAACCTCACAATCGACACCAGTAAATCAGCGGCTTCGTCCAGCCCCGCCAGCCCCCTGCACAGCTTGGAGACCAGCCTCTAACCCTGATCCAAACCACACGTCCTCGCAGCCGTCCCCACCTTTAAACTCCCTCCCTCGTGGAACAGGTCCTCTTGTCCCTCCTCCTTTCCCTAAACCGCTCAAAGCTCTCCTTCAGAGTGGAGAGAGTCATACGGCAAGGTGAAAAGAAAAACAAACACACAATCCAAAAAAAAGCGCAACAAAGCTACAAAACCTACACAGCCATCCTGCTTTTGTGGTTGTCTGTGTGGAAGCAGTGGTGGCGTGTACGACCATACTATATGCGTGTTAGCATGTACTGTATCAATGTGCCACCGACTGCACATATGTATGAACTGTGTCTTCAGGACCGGGAGGTGGACACTGAGGAGGGAAAACCGCAACACAGAACAGACTTTAACCTCCCCCCACACACCCCCCCTCCTCGACAATGAAATTGTCAGTACTAATAGTTTAAATTAAATTGAAAATTGTTATTCTTCTGATCCTGATTCTATTGTTATTATTATTGTTGCTCCTGCATGAATGTACATTACCCGGTTTATTTAAAAAGGGTTTTAATTTAATTGCAGTTCTTTTTGTTGTGATGATCAAGGCCAATCGGCGGACTACAATTTTAAAGACAGCCTCCCTGAGTTCCTGACCTGCAAGTTTCCTCTTCTGTGTGGCATGAACATGTTCCCGGCTGTAAACGTTTTTTATTTATCATCCATAAGAAAGAAGTGTGTAATGAGGTGGTAGGGCTCAACTTGCACAGTAGTTTTGCACCTGTCCGAAACGAGGAACGCAAAAATAATAATGATGATAGCAATTATGGGATATATTCTATAAATATAAAGTCATATAAATATTTTAGAGAGAGTTTATCTTTGTTTGTCGGCATGTTGCCTTGTTCCTGCTTCAATGGCTCAAAATACTTTGACTTATTTATGTCTTAAAGAGAATGTAATTTGTTTACAACCTCGTAGAGATACATCCTGGTTTCTAGAAGAAGGGAGGCGGAGCTGAAGCTCGATTGGTCCGAGCTGTGTTGGTCTGTTATAACTGAAAAACCATGCGCTGGAGTTTGCCTGCTATCTTGTCAAATATTGTAGATATTTTTAGAGGATTAACACACAAAAAGAAACCAAAATATAATGGGACATGTAGTAAATGTGGAATTTTAGTATTATTCTTTATGATTGTTGGGATCAAGTTAGAGTGGCTTGCCTTTGTTTTTGTTTTTGGTTTTTTTTGTTATTTCTTAAACAGCATCATTTTGGGGACAGAGGGTGAATATTTAATTCTTTCTTCCACTACTTGTTGTTTTATTTCCTCAAATTTATTTTTTCTGTGCTTTAGCACTGGCCTGGTGTCAGGGTGTCAGTCAAAGGCTGATATCAGGACATTTTCAGTGAACTGTCTTCTACATAAACCTGCTCATTCAAAGGACTTGATGTAAAATATCTGTGACCATCAAAAGGCTGTATTCAAGTCATTTTAGAACTTTGCAAATTTATATTTGGCATATCTTTACTGGGCAGAAATGATTTTGTTTCTGCTTAATTTCATCTACGATTTATTTTGGTTATTCTGGATTTTTCATTGGCAGAGAGACACGCAGCCCCACATAGCTGTTGGCATTTTTAACATCCAATTGAAAAAAAAAAAACAAAAAAACAAGAAAAAGTTAAAAAAAATAATAATACAAAATTACACAAAAAAGGAATGTTGCTTTGACTCTTTTTCTATATATAAAAAATGATGATCCTTTTCTGCACTATCTGGCTATGAATGAAAACTTCAGTGGTGTAATTTTAGACGTGCTTTTGTGTGTTTTAACTGAGCTTGTCTTTCTGCCATCACAGAATATACAGTACTCAATAGCATCTCAACTGTACTCACTAGTTGTAAACTATTTATTGTGCTTTGACCAATCAGACATTAACAGAGAGAAGTTACATGCAGAAGTCACATTTACCCAATGTTTTTGCACTCAGAAGGAACAGGCCACTTAACTAGCCTGTACTATACTATTATTTCTATTATCAGTAAATGAAGCCAATGGAAGATATGACATGATAGGCTCATTATGCAACTTGAAAAAATTGACTTTCTACTCCCCAAAAAAAAAATAATGGTGTTATATCCAATCATGTATCTGACCAGTTGTATCTCTTTTTTAAATTCTTCTTCTCTTTCCTCCTAATTCCTCCTACCATCTAAAGAGGGTGCACAAGCTTTACCAGTCAGCTCAGGCATTTTGGAAAACAGACCATCTGAATAAATCTGTCTCATTTAATTTGGAAAAAAAAAAAAAAAGAAACATCGCTGATTCTGATATTTTGTTTATAAGATGATTTTATTATTATTTTTGCTCTCCGATGTTTAACTTGACAGTTTATTTGTTTGCCTGTAAAATAATTAAAACAATAAACAACAATCACAGCAACAGCATCATTTTCAATTGAAAGGAGGAAAATAAAGGCTTATGTCAACATTCTGAAGCCACTTTTACATCCTGGGGGACATTCAGCTTTAAGTGAATGCAAAGTGTTTCATATAATCTTTGTATATAAAGAGTCTGCTGAGGACAGAAACTCCTGATGTCTCCCATCATGCACCACAAGTCATACTGTCGGCGCAGCTGCTGGGCTGCATGTAATCAGTCATTGCTCCTGTCAGAAACACTCCATCCAAATGATTACACAAGTTGTTACAGCCAATAATTATGTAAACAATGACACCTCCGATGATGATGATGATGATATCAGTGATATTTCTTGCAATATACTCTCACCTGCCTCGATGTACTGTATTTAGCAGCATGCAGTTTGTGGAACCAAGAAAAAGAGAAATGCCAACAGGTAACTTTTTTGGCATACTTAGCCATTTATGGGTAAGTGATTTAAGTGTTCATCTTGTTTTTATGATTTTTTTTTATCTATACAATAATTGTAAATAAAGAACTCAATGTCTTTGTTCATTTAAGACTATGCAAAAAGTCATGCTTTTTTGATTGTTGCCCACCTTTAATCCTAGAGTGTGTTGCTGGAATGTTTGTGGTCTCCAAAGTTAGTAAAAACAATGTGATGTAAATTATTTTCTAGCTGCAGGAAGTTACATGCTGATAATTCTTATGATACTACGAGGATGATGATGATGGTGGTGTGTTGACTATGATGATGAACTGTGACTCTTGCTGCTTGACTGTCCTATTTACCACACTCCTGGCAGGAGCACAAGTGAAAAAACACAATAAAAACAACCAAAAAAAAAAAAAAAAAAAGGAAAACTCACTAAATAAATCTCCCAAAGCAGCATGACCCAGCATGGTGTGTCCTGGCCCCGTGTGACCTGTCCTGATTGTTGTGCAACTCCAACCATTTACTTTTGCTGCGTGCCATGTCCCCTGTCATCACCTCAGTGGTTTCCAGGCTGTTCCAATTTTGGCCACTTTAAAATCATATATAGCTTTGTCTTTCTGTTAACCAAGGAGAGCTACAGATTTTAAAATATATCATAATTTTGGATAAATGGAACAATTTCTCCCTCACATTTATCTGTGGCCCCCAGACTGGAAACCAACTGCCTCAGATGAAGTCATATCAAATTTTATTTCATTCCATGAAGAACAGGACAGGATGTTATGATGTCTTTGTCTTCTAGAAAGAATAATCTTATATTCCCAATGTGACAATCGATAGCCCCTCTAAAATAAACCTGACTGTTCCATTTGCAAAACGGATAGTTAAGGTGCTTGACACTGCTGCTGGTCTGTGGATCGACTCCAATAGAGAGACACGACAGTATCGTGATAGGAAGTTAACAAACGAGTTATTAAATGTGTTACGAATACATGAATACTATATATTGATCAAGGGAAGATGATGATAGGTTGTGCTGCTTCACCCTTATAATGTGTTTGGAAACTGCCGACAAATTTTGTGCATCACCCAAAGGCTATTTATAATGCACTCATATCCATGTAAACATGTCTTCAAATGTTTGTTGTTTTTGGCCTCTTTGACCTTAAATCTTACTATACAACACTTATTTTCCATTGAGGAAAAGTTGAAATGAACTCATTGTACTTCCACTTGCTAGGACAATTGGTGATTCTGTGAGCAACGGACTAATATTAGAACATATCTCCAGAACAAATTTTGTGACTTTTTGTGTATTCAGTCACATTTCCTCCCTAGACGATTCAACTATCTGAATTATCTGTCTGTCAGAATGCAGCATAACCTTCAGTGTCATCTCAAACTTATGAAATTGATGAATGGGGATTTAAATTCCAAATAAATAGAAAAAGCACTAAAATACAATATAAGGGAGGTGGAGGCATTTTCTTCGGATGTATATAAGTCAAGCTGTTGTTGTCAGTCTGATAGAGTCCATGTACTGACAACTGACACAGCGTTTTATGTACGACTGTCTGTTTCTCCTCAACATCCACCTGAGGCCGTCAGCCAGCGAATGTCCGTTTGAAGAAGACTAATCCACTGATCCTGAGAACCTGGAGCAGAGTAACTCTACCCTCCTTTGTATGTTTGTTTGTTTGTTTGTTTTGTTTTTGTTTTTCCTTGAAGGGTTAAATAATCTCGATCACTCAGTAAATGAGAGTTCTGTCAAAATGTTTACTTCCACTGGAGGGCACTCTTTAACAACCCACCATGACACCGTTTACGTCTCTGATGTCTGTGTGACAGTGTTCTGTACCAAAAATGCTTTCTGGTGACAAGTCATGGAACAGATGTGATGAAGAACTTGTAAAGTAACTTGTAAAACTAAGAACTACAATATAAATCATTAAACACTCAATTTCCAAGCACCAGCCATCTCACCAAGGTGTTAACACGTCATTATGTTTTTAAATGTGTTGGCAAAGTTTTTTTTTAAAGGCAGTATCTGTCTTTTAAATAGCTATAATGCCTCTCTATGATACACTTGGTTGTACAAATCTCAGCAAAACACCTAACTACCAGCACGTGATTAAAAACTAGAAATTATTTTTGTATTGAAAGAGAATAAATGATCAGAGGCAGGCCCGGTGATTATTTCTTGGAGGATCCTGAGCCAGTTCTTTAACATGACTTCTGCAAGTTTAGTCAACCTTGTGTTGATCACGTATTTGATTTAAATTATAGGAGGCATCTTAATACTCTACAGTCAGTGTCAAAATCCACTGGTCATTTCAGGATACTGGGGACCAATAAAAACTCTCCAATTAAGTTTGCAGAGCACCGCAGTTGCAAAACATCTGGATACTGTCTAAGCTGCACACAGACAGACAACCCCAGGCATTCACTCAGTATGTTAGCATTAACCCTGTGCTGTACTTAGCCTTACCCTAGCAGTGTGTATAATAGCATCAGCATGCATAGCTGCGCCTGCTGGGGTGGCATCGTCTGTGAATATAGAGTGGGCTCCCACAGCTCAGAAGATTAGCACCCAAGTGCATTCAAGTCCATGTGCGAAGGCCGATTTCCAGGAAGAATAGCCCTTTATTGGGCCCCAAGTTGAATCCTGTTGCTTCCCTTTGGCCCAATAGAAAGCTGCCGTAACTGACAGTCCTTTACAAACAGCCAACACTAGTGAAGGTTTCAGAGCTCATTCTTTTTTTTTTTCTTTCTCTCCAAAAGGATTGATTTTGAAATTACTCTTTCTCTGCCCATGTGCATGTGTGTGCGCACACACACACATCCATATGTTTGAATAGGATAATGGGGACCGATGGTGCATGCTGGACAATGAAACTGTGGGAATGAGGAGGGAAAACACAGACGTTGCATCAAGGGTACTAACACCTATGTTGTCATGGATTGAAAGCAGAGGTGATATGTAGTGAGTTGTGATATCCTCTGGGTATAAATACGGCCCACACTAGGGAAACATGTTATGTTGTTGTTGTTGTTTTTGCAATCAAATATACACAAAAGCAATGGCCCAAGTATCAGATGCACGCATTCAATGAGGTATTGTGCTTCTTGTCCATTTCACATCAGCATGTGTTAATACAGAAGGGATTAGCTGCAGGCTGCAAGGAAGATCGCTGCCCAGTAGGGGTCACCTGTGGGATAATGTTCACAAAATCGTCATGCCATCAAGGCTGTTATCTTAGTTATTCTTTTGGCTTTTTCATTAAATCAGGGTGCTCTGTCACCCTACCTGACCCTACACTACACCACTGGTACAATCCAAAAAGCAGAGGAGAGTCAGAGAAATAAAACAATCCAATTTAAATGAACTTTAGGATACATATTATTCTGTCTAGTTGCTCCTCTAATGTCTCCTCTACCCTTATTGCACACATAAACAGATTTTAAAGAGCCTTGAAATACAAATCCCTGCCAATGCAGTTAGTCACGCAATAGTTCCATCATTCTGATGCGTATGTGAACATGGAAAACACAATCAGCTCAAGGTTATGTAGTATAATGAATTAAAATAACAGTTTAAACTCATTTTAATGGAACTCTGACTCACAGGCACCAAAGTACTTGACTCAACGCAGGTAAAGTGAATGACACCAAGCTTGGAACTTTGAGCGGACGTCACAACAAAGACAACCAGTCACAGCCACAACCACTGAAACAGCACACACACGGTATGTTCTTCAGCTCTTTCTGTCGCTCACACCCAGAGACATAATCCCTGGTGACAAAAGACGGACAGGTCTGTGATTACCATCCCACCTGTACACCTCATAGGTATAACCACCTCATTTCCCACGATGGCTCCTGAGGTGTCAAGCAATCAGTGATATGACAAAAATTCACAGGAAGATGTGTCAAATTTCCCACACTGATCAACATCCACAGGCGAACATGAGAAGATGGATGGTCCATCTCGCAGTCATTCTCTCAATGTCATCTGTCATCCAGGATGGATGACAGTTAGAAAATGAGAGAGCAAGAGAGAGAGAGAGAGAAAATTAGAGAGACCATAACCCACCATACCATCCCACTCACTCTGGGATGGATCAGATCAGCCAGGTAAGCACGGAGACAAACAGAGGTCAGAATAGGAGTGGAAATGTAAAACTGTGCACGTCTTACCATCATCAGTCTGCCAGACTTGTTAGAGTAACAAAATCATTACAAAACAGCTGCAAAACTATTTGTCATTTGTGATTAAAATGACAAATAATTCCCTTCTCATTAGTACCAAACATGTAGAGTCGCATATGTGTTACGTCTTATGTGTTACTATATGCATGTTTGTCCTGAAGTATTATTCTGTTATTGGTCCCTGATCGTAGTAATATTCTGCATACTAATATCAGCCTCCTCTGCAAAACTGGCAGGTTCTCTGTTATATTGCTGGCAGGTCCCACTCACTACTGGGTGGCCCAGTTGGTAGCGCCACTCTAGCCAAGCACAGAGAGCTATTGGACTGGCAAGGAGAGCAGTAAGGTGGGGTCAGAGTGTGTGTGTGTGTGTGTGTGTGTGTGTGTGTGTGTGTGTGTGTGTGTGTGTGCGTGCATGCCCCCTGTCTGTTGGTGACTAAAATAGTTTTATACCCTGCTATTGGATACTGTCACAGCATTGCCGTCAATGTAAATATTATCTTTTGTTGGATGTAAAGTTAACTGTCGCCCAGGGATAAAAGAAACACTGAATTCAAGCCCACTGAATAGATGCAGGGGATTGGCTGCAGCCACTTTGTTGAACCTGAGTTTGGGATCTTGCGCTGGGCTCTTTGTCTCTCATTTCCTCTAGCTTCTTTTCTCTTCACTCTCCCTCCCAGTTTCCCTTTGTTTGAGTGAAAATTGTCCGTCAATGCAGGCTAAAGCTCTCTCAGTGAAGTGACCCGTGTTAAAATGTTCTGGGGGCGTCGTGTTGAAGTACTCAAACAAATTGCCGTTGATATGAAGATGTGAGGTCTCCAATGAGTTGGAGGCTTTTACACTTGGCGAACATCAGTTGAATGGCAGCTCTGGCTGAAGTTATGACTTTGCCTATTGCCAGACAATGTGAGTCCTTTCTTAGAGTGGGCCCTGCTCCAAACACAGAAAAGGATTTTGAAAGATTCATTATATCAATTGAAATGATAGAAATCTTCAAAACCACAATCAGGACAATAGTAATAATAATAATCCTTTCTTTATACCTTTATATGCATTGACAATGTGCTGTTCTTGTATTTGTGAGACTGAAACAGGGTAGCTTTATTCCTGCTACTCCTAAAATGATCTTATTAATTTATGTCTTCTCCTTTTCCTTTCCAGCCATTGTCTTGTCCTTCTGTCCACCTAATTTCTTTCCAGTCTTTCACAAAGCTCCACCTGGCAGAGTCTTCTTTCCCTGGTCCTAAACTGGATAGTAATGTCAGTGTCCCTCCTGACTCCAACATGCACCCAGAATGTGCAAACCCATCTGCCCCGTTAAATGCTCGTTCTAGAATCAGAAGGTTCCGGAGAACAGTAGTTCAGGCTGATGACCTGTCGCCAGTAGCCATCCTGAATTAGAACACGTACTGGAGGCAGCTACACTTATATTTTAGTGCCCAGCTATCATGAGGCTTCTAAGTTTGCAAAGGTTTTAAAATGGAATTGATTTCATGCACTGAATAAGTGCTTACATCACAATGTTATATCGTATAGTGTTGTATAGATGTGGTGTAACTTCTCAACCACACAAAAGTAAATATTCAAGTATTAGGAGGTCCAGCCCCCTGCAAGATGATCTCAGTCTTATCTGAATCAAGTATTCCAGCTCTGATAATGTTGTACATGGCAACAGAAATAAAGGACTTGACTTCTCCTGCAAAGCACAGAGTGTTTGCCAGTCACTTTGGGTGGCCGTACTTTTTATGCAAGGCACTTCCTTAAAGCTTCTAATGATGATTGACCCTGATGTGAAGGGATTCTTAGAGACTAGGTCATGCTTTTAGAGTCAGGGGAGTTCCTAGTGCACTGAATATATCACGCCTGGATACCGGGCAATCAAACTGTGGATAAACAAACATTACAAACTTACTTTTTAAGACCTTAAGGACACAACTGTTTGTCAAGCAGCGTGCCTTATTACGACTTTATGACAGGCTGATCATTCATCACTAGCTGCGACAACAACAGTCCCAAGGTTTTAAAGATGGAAGCTGACAGTGTTGTATACCCAGGGTGCAGGGTGACTTCTGGGGGACAAAAGGCTGTGACTCGGTGTGCTGAAAGTAAAGTGGCCGGAGCTCCTGCTGGACAAAAAGAACAAAACTGTTGACATCAATCCATACATCAGTGTGGCTCTCATCAATAGCTGAGATGAAAAGGGTGTTCCTTGGTCTCTACTAAAGAGAACTCAAATGATGCAAGAACAGACGTAGAATTTCATTATTTGTAATGATTTGCATGCACAAATATATTTGATGGTAATTTATAAAATGTTATTTTTTCAAACTTGCCCGCCCATTTGAATACAGTATGTCTCTTGCAGGGCTAACCTCTCAGTTTACATAAGAACCTGACACTGAATGATGCATGTAATGCAAATACATTTCACTGAATTACAGGGACAATATTTGTGTTGAGATACATGCTATTACCTTGCCATTAAATTCTAAGATAAATAATGAAATTATTCACAGCTATACCATCTCTCCAGTTTATGTCCTGTTGTTCTTACAAGCCCAAAGTAGAGGAACGATAACAATAGCAGAGAATGATAAATTATAGAGCCACTAAAGTCCCACCATGTTTTTGTTTTTATATATAATAGATTGTAACCACAGGATAATTATCTTGTACACACAAGACAATTTGCTCAAAGGTCATCAGTTACACTGGTGGTAAACATGGTATTCAGTGTCCTTGGTGAGTCCACGAAGCCCAAATTTGTAGGTGTCAAGGGCCTTGTTTGCCATGATTTTCTTCTTTTGTGTACATGCTCTGAGTTTCCACCAGGTCGGTTAAGATGTATCAGCGTCATAATTTAACCAAACAGGGCAGTAAATCTCATTTTTCCTGTTGGATGACATGTCTGCTGCTGACAGTGAATGGAAATATTGTCTATATTGTCTATATGATGTCTATATACTGTCTATATGATCCATATCAAGTCCAGGGAAGAGCATGATGGATGTGTGCGACATGCAAAGAAAATGCTCTTCAACCAGGGGTGTCCGAGCCAAACCTTTGAGACGCCACACTGCTCCTACACACCTACTAAACTAAACTAAACTAAACTAAACTAAACTAAACTAAACTAAACTAAACTAAAATAAAATAACAAACCAATGAATAAATTATGCTGATGAGTTGTTATCCTATACACGCAAGATAATTGTCGTAATTCAATAACAATTTTGAAATGCAGTTAACCTCCCTCCCCCCCACCGCCAAAGGGGGAAAAAAAAAGAGTACAGGTCACTTATGAACGATGCAATGATCTGAGTCACTGGTGCATATTAATTCATTTAGACAAACCTCAACCCGGATGCTTGGACCTAACCCTGTTTTTCTTATGCCCCTCTGCGCCCTGAGTGTGGTGGTCAGGCTGATGGCAGATTGGTTACCACATGGCTTCTGTCCAAGTAGAGGAGCATGAGAGTGGTGCGCACGGAGAGCTGGAGCGCAGTCGCGCGTTATCACCGCCTGCTGCAAGAGAGCCCGCGCGTCTGGGAGCTTCCTTTACACAGGTTGGGGAACTTAACGAAACTATTTCTCTCGAAGCAGTTTCCTGTCCCCTTTTTTCTCTCTCTGTTTCGCCCTTTCACTCTTCTTCTCACCCCCCTGATCAGGCTCAACCATCCCGCGTTTTGTAAAGGCAATTGTTAGTGCGCATCATCGCGGGAGCCAAAAGGAGGTTTGCCACTGTTGCACAGGAGACTGGTGAGTACAAGCTACTTGTCTCCACCACCCTGATTCACATGTTCACGCTGTTTTTCCATTGACGTGCAAACCTTAACTACTCATGACGTTGTTAACAGAGAGCAGATAATCATTCAATGACGTAATTGGCCTCTTTGACCATCATTTTAGTTGTATGTTCTTCAGCAGTGTGTTGGTAAAAAGTGAACTGATCAATAACAAAGGATCTAATCAGTTTGCAATTCTGTTTCTGCATGTTAAAGGATAATGAATTTCACTGCTGTAAGTGGATTTTAATCTAATAAATCAGGACCTGATGGGCGTGGTTTTACCTTAATGTCCCATTCAGATTTCCCAAGAAAGAGTCCCGTGTCAGTTTAAAAGAAAAGTTGCTGAATGCATTTTGAAAGTTTTGGTTTTTCAATCTTCTGTCCAGCGGGCTGGTGGAGCGTCATGACAGCTGAGAAGAGCGGGCCCGTTATAAACGGTAAACCGGAGGATGGCAGAGATACTGAGGGGTCCAGCTCCAGCCTGGACAACAGGGAGTACTACGAGAGGGGCCAGTGGAGCAACAAGATTGAATTTGTACTGTCTGTGGCTGGAGAGATCATCGGACTGGGCAATGTCTGGAGGTTTCCTTACCTCTGCTACAAGAATGGAGGTGGTAAGGAAATAAAACCCTCAGTGCACCTGAGCCAGTAGACTGGATGTAAACCAGCTGCTCACTTAAGAGCAGAGGAGGTAAGACTGGTTGGAAAAGATTAGGCAGATTCAGAAGGACACAGACATCTGTACCTTAAGTTAAAGATTTGTGACTGATTTAGGTACATGTTCTTTTACCTTCTGCATTAAAGACATGCATTTTAGAACATTTTAGAACAGTATGCTGCGTGTTTAATCTATTACACATATTCAAGTCAGCAAAACAAGCAGGTTTCCTCATTAGCCACCATTAGTCTGCTCAGTACAGACACTCCTCATGCAACTTTCAAAAACAGTATTTAGATTTAGGTTAGGTTAACTGCAAGTTGTTGAAGTAAGTCTGGCTCACAATCCTTGTGTTTTTGTCTGTTTGCATGAAGGTGCATTCTTCGTTCCATATGTCATCTTCTTTGTGTGCTGCGGTATCCCGGTGTTTTTCCTGGAAACCGCCCTGGGTCAATTCACCAGTGAGGGAGGCATCACCTGCTGGAGGAAAGTCTGCCCACTGTTTGAAGGTAAGAACACTCACTTCAACTTTGGACCATTTCTGAATACATAGGAAATGGGAGATGAAATGATTAGACTATATAAAACTTGATTTGGAGCTCATTCATTCAGTTTCTTGTGCCTGATATGTCTGTACAATTATATGATGAAATAAAAGTATTTGTGCTACAGGAGTCACCGCCACCATGTCTACTTAGAAGTCAAGATCACATGAAGATGTTTTCGTTTACACATTTACATGCGGTTTCTGCCACTTCTTTTCAGGTATCGGGTATGCCACGCAGGTGATTGAAGCTCATCTAAATGTGTACTATGTAGTGATCCTAGCCTGGGCCATCTTCTACCTCTTTAACTGCTTCACCACTGAGCTGCCATGGGCCGGCTGTGGGCACTACTGGAACACAGGTAGGAGGCAAGAACACTGGGCAGGGGAAGAGATTGTCTGTGTAAGCATCTGTGCATGTGTTTTGTATTAACATTATTGTGTATCCACAGAAAATTGTGTCGACTACTATGGAGAGAATGCCACCAACATTACAAACCCCAATGCAACTTCTCCAGTCATTGAATTCTGGGAGTGAGTACATTTCTGTTTCATTTTCAGTCACATTTACATTCTTGTTTTTAATGAGAAATTCTTTTCATATGACTGTTGGTGCACAAAGTGAAAAAAGTAAGTATGTGACACTGCCAACATTTCTTTGTCACTTTCATTCAGATGTTATCAAAGACCCCTAGACGCCCCGCCCCTCAATAATTAGTTTGCCCCTTTTAAATTTGTGTGTCAGCAGGCCCGAGTAGGCCAGCTGTCTCCCAGCTGGAACCATGTTTGTGGCAGCAGATGAGGCTTTCAGTATTGCTGACCACACTTCCTGTCTGGCTGCCAGTGGCCATGTTTACACTGATTAAAGGCAAAGGAAATGCAGTTTTAATCTTTTTTATGCGACCAGGTAGAAGATTTTGAATTATTACAATACCAGTAGTGTGACCGCGGTGACCTGTGATTTGTCTCTCCCATTATATTCACATAAATAATAGGTATCCTCTTTATGTTGCATAATGCCTCCACATAACTGATCCACAAAATCACTTTCCTTCAAAATATTGTACTTTTGGTTGACCAGGAGAGTCAGGGGGAGCAGCACTGGACGAGTCTGTGGCCGGCCACCAAAAAAATGTCACAATGATCAATGGCTGGTCAAGATCTCTGAGGGTGAACTTGGTGGCAAAGATTTGGCAACAGAGTTTAGCTCTGTGGCTTCGACTCTCGCTTCTCGTCCTCGATCAATGCTGGTGCCTGGCATTGCTTCAACAAACAGGAAGCACACTGTTGATTCACTGCCACTGACAATCTGTGATGTCATTTTTACATGACCTGCGTCTTGTACCTGAGGCCATACCTGAGGCTATTTCACACTGACTAGTCTTTTACGGGGCCCTTAGAGCAGCAAGACTCAGTGATTACAGCAATATACTACTGTTACTATTATGTATTATACTACTTTCAAACCATCTGGATTTTAAGTATCATTGCTTATTCCTTTGCGATGCAAAGGAAAAAGATCGTTTTAACAACTGGAATGAGACAACCCCTGTTTAAGTGGCCAGCTGTGATGATCTACGTTATCATAAAATAAGGCAGAGTAGCAGTAGTAAAATGAAGTTGGTAGAAGTACGCGGTGCTGTCACAGCAGGCCGTGGGTGTTTTGATCATTTGACCATCGCTGGCTGGACTTGTAGTTGTTCATCCTCGGACATTATGTTATTCCAACATATCTATCATCAGCAAGATGGGAGGGAAGACTTTTGCTTTCACATTTATTCACTGGCAATGATTCTCCATGGCAACAGTAAAGCAACCTGGAGGGTTTCACTGCTGTTGATGTAGGTCTAGCAAAACATGCTTGTTACTCAGTGGCAGCACAGCCTCTCCACTAATCTTGCATGACCTCACTTCTCTAGACCCGCCATATAGACAGTTGTATCGGCCTTGACTAAAAGCCATCATCAATGGTTCGAATGTGATCCACAGGCTTACCTGCAATTTAAATCATTGAACAGAAGAACTGAGCTGGAAGTTTCATATCAAATGTCCCATTGAAAGGCAATTGTTGTTGTAGAGTCACAAGTGTAAAGATTGTTGAAGTGTTATTTTCACTTTGCAATTTCCAGGACTGACTTGTCCTAGAGAACATAAAATAACATTGTCTTCTGGACAATGACAAATAATGTTTAGAATAACAAGAGCATCAAGGAAGGAAGGTAGGAGGGGTACCTTGAATCACAGAGGATGGATTGGTGAAGTGTGGCCCCATACAAAGTGGAGAGGGTGATGATGAGGGAATATGGCCACTCGTGTTTCACCAGACCTCGGAGTACATGTTAAATCACATGTCAAATTGTAAATCTGTAATTGTCTGTGTTACAACCAGACGCAGAGTATTGAAGATATCAGATGGAATTGAGCACATGGGCGGAATGCGCTGGGAGCTGGCCATGTGTCTGGCCCTTGCCTGGTTCATCTGCTACTTCTGTATCTGGAAGGGGCCAAAGTCAACTGGAAAGGTGAGACATGCCCAGTGTTTTCTGTCCATAAATGAATATGACATCACAGACAGTTGATTCTGTCTTGCACTCTTTAAAACTTCAAAAGACCCACACCTATCCTGACTAACATCTGTCAAACCCTCATCAACCTGTCCTCCTATTACCAGACCCTTGTGCCAGCTTGAGGGGAGCATTAAGGACATCAAACCTTAGATTCAGAGCCTCTGAGATTCAAGGAGGCCGAAAGAGTTGCAAGTGAAGAAAAAAAATAAAAATCAGAGGTGTGTGAGGAAAAATGAATGTGTTCTACATTCTACAGGACAGAAAGAAAAAAACAACTAGGCAGTAATGTCGATATCTCCCTGAAGTGTCTTTTGTCTGGATGTGGAGTAAGAGGGGAGAATTCTTCTTCATGGCTGGGCTTTAGCAGCCGGTCCAAGATTGATTCCTGTATTCACCGAAGGAAAAGAGGGCGTTCATGAGGAGCATGCAGAGTGTGTCCTCAGCCTCCGCTTCCACTGCCTTTCTCTCTCTCTCTTGCTATGAGAAATTTACCACAGCTTGCTTGTTGCAAGAGAGAGAGGTGCTTTCTTCTCTGCAGACCGTACAGCCATTCAGGTCCAGCTCTGTTCAGCTGTTTGCTTTGATGGCCGTGTTTGCAATCCATTCTCACATTTAAGCCCTCTCATTAGATTTATGGCGAGGCAGGGGCAAGTTTGACCAGTAAATTTGTGGTGGCTTAAATGTTTACCCTTGGTGAGGTGCAAGGGGAATGTGGAGCATCAAGTTGATGGAGAGATTGAATATTGTTCTTTTCATCACCCTTTCATATTGTCCAGAGAGACAGAGACAGAGAGAGAGAGACTGAGAGAAAGGTGGAGTGAGGATATGTAATCTTTTATTTGCTTTTTTAAATGAAGGGCTCCAAAAGGCAGGCGACAAGTTTTCCCACACATTCCTTGTAGGCCCTGTAGGGATTAACAGAGATGAGTGGGGGCAGTCTCATCAAGTCTTGTGGATCCCTTCTTTTAAACAATACGTCAATTTTTTTTTCTTCTTTGCAACTCACTGGTCTGTGTAAAGTAGAGCAGAAGTATAATGAATTATAATTTATTACATGGCATTATACTCACACCTGGAGGTTTAAACTGCTGGTTGTAGGAGAGCAACAATGTGACCAGAGGTGTGTGGATATTGTGTGTGTGTGTGTGTGTGTGTAGTTCATCTTGAGGCCTCTAGGTGAGAATAGTCTACTCTGTCTGTGTCTGTAGTATACACACTGATTTTTAAGTTGTGAATGAAGCTGTGTGTGTGTGTGTGTGTGTGTGTGTGTGTGTGTGTGTGTGTGTGCTTCAAAGAGAGGCACATTTTCCCACAGTGCCAGCATCACTCCTCTGGACTTCTCCTCTTTAAGAGACGGGGCCAGAGGAGCCCTCTTTTCTTTTCAGTCTCCTGGCCTGGCTCTGTTCTGTCCTGTTCTGTCCTCAATTGGACTTTGACTGGATGCCAGCAAGCCAGGGGATGTATGTTGCCCGCCTCTGCCTTCCAAGAGGCCAGAGTCTTTGTTCAAGGGGTTTCTAAGAGTCTTGAGATGGCCCGAACAATTTTGCAAAACCTGACTAGTTAAATACAAAGAGTGGTCTGCTGGTCTGCTGGATAACAAGTGCTAGCTAACTGTCCAGACACAATGTGAACTATTAAACATGTGAGGCAGCATCGAGACTATTTGTCAAATATAAAGGTCAGTGTAAGATGCTTAGAGCAACCGCTCATGCTACAGTACCTTATTTGGTACCTAAACCTAACCGAAAGTGTAAAAACAAGTCGATTTTTACAACGTAGGCTTATTGCGATGTCAAAACTCATTGTTCCAGATTGACGACTTTTTGCTGCTCAGACGCTTTGCAATGTTTCAACAGTTTTTTTCACACTCAAAAATCACACACAGCTGGCAGAGGCAGCAGTGCAAGGTGCCAAACTCCTAACACACACACACACACACACACACACACACACACACACACACACACACACTCACAGTGGTGAGGAGATGGCTCGATGGTTGAAGTTGATTAAATAATTATGTGATGTTTTTCGTGCACAGCTTTCACTTTGTATGTTCTGTGAATCATGTTGGGTACTGAGTAACCATGACTGTAAGACTTTAATTCCCAATCTCTCCCTGCCTGCAGGTTGTGTATGTGACAGCCACATTCCCATACGTCATGTTGTTGATTCTGCTGATTAGAGGAGTGACGCTGCCTGGAGCATATGATGGCATCAAATTCTACCTCTACCCAGACATTTCGCGTCTCTCTGACCCTCAGGTAGGAAATGCACGTACAGAAACTGACAGTTGGGCTCTCTGTAATTACGATGTATATGTAACTCTTTTGATATATAACTCTTCTAATTTTTCCCTGTCAAAGTTCTCTCTGTCTCTCTTTTTCACAGACACACATGCACACACACACACACACACAGATAATCATACAGAGCAGAGAGACTTCTTGACCTTCTCTGGAAAAGGCAGCTCAGGTTGCTAGGCAACTGCAGGAAATGGATGGGGTGTCATGACAACATGACTCGATGATGGAGATCGACAGATAGATATAGAGACAGACAGACAGACAGACAGACAGACAGAGGGATAGAAAATGCTGCCATGAAATTAAAAAAATAGGAAATTCATTGAATGCTGTTGGATACGCACTATGTCTTATTTATCTCTGAATCAGTTCTCTAGCTAATGTTCCATGGCGTTGTAGTGAAATCTGTTCATGTTGTAAAAGCAGAGGAAGACAGAAAGGGATGCAGATATATGGTGGACGACTGAGGAAGAAAGGGAGCAACAACAACACAAACGGAGTGAAGGAGGACGATAAAGAACTGTTTGGCAGAGGAAGACATTACTTCTGACACTGATGTTAAATTGGCCTCCCCCTGGGACAATCAAGCCTCTGTTCTGTACACCAGGCTGTGTGAGAGGTGTGTGTGTGTATGTGTGTTTCATTTGTACACCCCTGAACTTCATCATGTCTCCCCATTCTTATTTTTCTTATACCTGTCTCTCCCTCAGCTTTTTGTTTTTCTCCAGATGGGGGCCCTCACCCACATTTGTTCACCCTCTCTCTCCATTGCCAGTAAACTTTTGTGACTTTTGGGTTGCAGTTGTGCCGTGAGAGAGATGCGTGTATGATTTTGTACAAGGCACCTGTCATGTATCAGATTCACTCTTAAAGCTGTTTGAGGGTCTGGCCTTTAACGGTAAGGCCAGAAGCTCAAGACTGTGGGGATTCAAGCAATAGGTACAGTAGGCGGGGCAGAGGTCGTTCAGGGATCCGGCTAGGGCCAAGAAAAAGACATCAACACCAGGGTGTTCGAGCCTTACGTTATTGTCCTACAGATATTTGGACACTTGAACTGCTATTGGTTTATGGACTATTTGAGAAATGTCACACTACAGCACAGGTCACATGCGAGATGGCAATGTCAGACAAACATCGCTCTCTCTGCTGTATGAAGTATATGTTTGAATGTTAAATAGGTTCAGGCAATAGTGTAACTATTTTTGGTGGTGTCAGTTCTGGATTTTAACATCAATAGAAGATTAATTCTCTTGTTTAGGGACAAATATTGAGGACAATATTGCATAGCTTAAATTAGACCAGAGGTAAATGAGCCCATGTCAAAAGTCCATGTCCCTTTAACATCTGTGATAATCCGTTGGGTGTAATTGTAGAAAAGTTCTTTAGATACACAGGACTTCCTCATCATGACATCCACCGCACCGACATTAGTAATTTTACATCACAAGAAATCTATCCCACCGCCAGTGTCACAGTAGAAAGGTTTCAGGAGCCGCAGTCTCAACATTACCAAACACAAGCCGACTAAATTAGGCACAACATCAACAAGTGATTCTCTCCGAGCCTGGGCCTTTAAGCTTTCCCTACGCTGTGCGGCCATCAGCCGAGGGCGAACTAAAGGGAACATTAATGAACATTAGAAGAGAAAGGCCTGTTCTTCCATGGGAACAGTCCTGTGTTTGTGAGGTCACAGAAGTTACCGTGGTTACTCGCAGGAGGGAGTGAAGATCGTGTGTTTGTTAATTGTTTCTCAGTGGGGAAATAAGATTAGTGGCTGAATGGTGATGTGAGAGAGTTTTAAAAGAGCTGTGCCGCGTAAAGTCTGAATCTGCTAGCTCCTCATGTTATCCTGTGTTTTCCAGAGTCCCTAACTGCACTAACCCTAAGAATAACTTGTTACAGGAGGCACATTTTACTGAAGTCTCAGTTGGAAATCATTCTATGTGGAAATCCGCCATGAAAACACTTGTCATCCATCTCCAGAATATCAGACTTCAACTGAAGTGAAGCTAGGACCATTAGAATCAGATTCATCTGACCTAAAATGAACAACCATGAGCATGACAGATGTTGGAGTATGACACCCTGCCCACATACCAACAGAAATAAAGGTGCTAGAGTGATTTTTAGTTCAGGGACTTGTCATTCACCAGACCACACTACAACCCATAATACTTAAAATACATAAAAAGGTAAAATATTTGACCATCACTGTCCACTGTTAATCCCTACGAGAAGGAATGCAGTTAGTGAAGCCGGGCACTAGTAAAAAGACTTTTAGGACCTTAATCCATAATAATTTATGCTGCTCCTCTGAAATACAATTACTGAACTATAACTACAGTACAGTCTCACTGGGATTATGGAAATTAGGGCGATGAGGGATAACAGATGAAATGTTGTATTTCAAGTGATTCAAATAAACGTACTCTGCTGGCACAGCAAGTATTATCAATTTTCAGTCCGCATGTTACTGATGGGTGAAACGATTTAAAAGGACAAATGACATGATGGATGAGATGAGATGATAGATGCCTTTACAGGTAGTTGATGTGTGGCCACATTTGGTGTCAGTTGAACGGAAAACCCTCAGGGACTTTGTCAGAAGACACTCCAACGTATGTAAAGGATTTTTATTCTAAATTTTGTCTTCCAACTCTGATTCTGTTGTATTGACCGATGAAAATAACGTTGTTATGTTGTTAGAAATGCGGCAGAAACATTGTAACTGAAGTAAGTGTAGACCACTACTATTATGTATACACAGTATATTTTATCCTCGAAATACAATTGCTGTAGTAATTGCCAGCAGCCATTGCAAGAGACAGTATAGACAGTAATCCTTTGCATTCACATTTCCTTGAACGCCCCCCCTCCGACGGTAGACAAACGTTTGATTGAAGCGCTATGGAAGGTCAGACTATTATTAAGATGTATAATCATCATCTACTGGAACTAATTTCATTATTTTTAACATAATATTTTTTTGCATTTCCATTGACTTCAGGTTTGGGTAGATGCAGGAACCCAGATTTTCTTTTCTTATGCCATCTGCTTGGGCTGTCTCACTGCTCTTGGCAGTTACAATGCCTACAACAATAACTGCTACAGGTAAGAATGATGAACGATGATGGAAGATAGACCATTTTTAATAGATGGATTCGCCCATTGCAGCATTGTTGCATTATTTCTTCCTCAGGCTGAAGATAGTGTGTGTCTGTGTTGTCCACCGGTCGTAATGTGATGTCTGTCTGTCCTTCACAGAGACTGCATCATGCTGTGTTGTCTGAACAGTGGCACCAGCTTTGTTGCAGGTTTTGCCATCTTCTCTGTCCTGGGCTTTATGGCCTATGAACAGAATGTTCCTATCGAGGCTGTGGCCGAATCTGGTGAGTGAACAATGTCCAGTTTAAGATCCTGTTCCTGAGTTTGAATCAGAAGAAGCAACTGCAGATTTGTTTAGTTAAAGCAGATAGTCTGGATTGGAGAAAGTCTGTCTGAATCTTTATGCCACCACCCATCACATTGTGCTAAAATGGTAAAATGTGACCAGTTATATAACTACACACTATCTTCAGAGGCTCTTAGACCACCACATTATTATTTATTCAAGTCAGTATAAATGATTTAGTGAATGTGACAGCACAAGAGATTTGAAATGTTTGTCTCTTAAGTATACTGAGAAAGAAAGTTAATGTGTTTAAAATGATTGGTGGTAAATAACACAACAGCATGCCACATCGCATTGTGAAGCAATCTGCCTTTTCACCTAATCTCCATGTCGGAGCAAACACAGTACTACTTCTTCATCATTGTTAATGGATGAAACTTCATCTGACACATCTAGATGAATGAATGAAAAGCTGCTCGACTCACCCGTTGTTCTGCCACTGATACACATCCTTGAAAGACACAACCTGATATAACCACAAGGCCTTATGTCCTGTCTAACTAACAGACATCTGTCAGAACAATGACTTGGACAGCAGAACAATGACAGTCTTGTAACAGTGAAACTTGCCTGCAGGTCCAGGCCTTGCATTCATTGCGTACCCCAAAGCTGTAACGATGATGCCCCTGTCTCCACTTTGGGCCTGTCTCTTCTTCATGATGCTAATCTTTCTCGGACTGGACAGTCAGGTGAGGCTCACAGTAGCAATGATGCTTTATTCTTCAAAGATATATTTCTCATTTGTGTAAATTACCCATATTCTCCTGTATCTAAGTTTGTATGCGTGGAGAGTTTGGTGACGGCTGTGGTGGACATGTACCCAGAGACCTTTAGGAGAGGCTACCGCAGAGAGCTGCTGATTCTCGGCATGTCTGTCATCTCCTTCCTAATAGGACTCATCATGTGTGCAGAGGTAAGACTGAGCTTTTAAATAGTCTAGCTTGTACTTCATAAAATGAAGACAACACCAATAACATTATTGGTCTAGTACCAAATTCTCCAGCTCATCAGCAGCGTAGACAAGTGGTATCAACGTGCACATAAGCATCGTGTCTGTGTACAGCATTGTATTTGCTTATAGGTCGATGGCAGTCAACAAAGTGCATACATTGGTCCAGCATTGCCAATATTCATCAACAGCATACTGCTGTGCTGCAAGAGAGGCTTTCATAACCTGTTTTCCCTAAACAAGAACTAAAAGACGAACGCAAGAGAGAACTATTTACACATTTATGAGATACATGAGAAGAAAGAAAGTGAGGAAGAACACCAGAATACAACTGAGAACAAAAAGACACTGTGTGAACAGATGAATTTCTTTACTTACGTTGTGAAGGAATACGCAAAGTGGAAAATGTGCTGTCTCCCATGCTCAATTTGAATTGGGAGATATTTAGTGAATCCGAAGGTGTTACATGTAAAGATTTTACATTCAAATCCTCATCATCATCATCATCATCATCATCACAGACTTAGATATAGACCGATTAGGTGTACATAGAATGGACGGATCCACAGTGGATGAGACGACCTGCAGCCTGTCAACCTGTGATGTCATGTTTGGCTCCTAGGTCAGTTGGAGATGCAACAGCATCCACTATGCTTTAAGACCTAACATTGACTTGTATATTCTAATGACGGAGGGGAAAAAATCGTTCATCACATACTCAGAAGGACGTTCATCCACTAAAAGCTCTTCATGTCCCTGTACACACAGCACTTTATCCCTTTATCCACCCCCACTCGAAACACACCATGCTGCTCAAGAGGAGCGAAGGGGCCATTAAACCTAGAGAATGAATGAAAACCAAACGTATTTTTAGGTTAGATACAGTGTTACTTTCTAGACTTTCTTGACCTTGGAGATTCATTTTCATCTCCACCAAAATGTCACTGTGACATTAAAATTTCCACTGTTGGCTGCGGCTTCACTCTCCTGCCACCGCTAACTGCACTCAAGATACTTTATTATTCTCTGCCATCATGAATAAAATGTCAGAAGAATCCTTCAGTGGGATTTAGTCAGTGTTCAAACAGGCCTTCTGGGAGTGAAGTTCAATACTTGGCTTAGCTGTTTACTCGTGGTTTAGTGCTGTGATGTAACCCCACTCTTGGATTCATGTGAGGTTTTATTCATGACCCCACTTTTAGTGGAAGCGGAAAAGAAAAGATGTGTTGTTGTGAGAGAAGGAAGAACAGGTAGAGTGGAAGAGAATATGTGAACACTGTCATATACCGTTATAACATTACATGTTAAAGAATCCTCCAGGTAACTGTGCACCACCATGCTAACACTGTTTTATGTTCAGAGATGTCTGCAGTTTGTTATGATGTTTTTTTTTTAGATTTCAGATTTTTCATTGTTCAGGTCTCTTTTATGTTGACATTTTTTTTCTGTCCTCTGAATTAAATCAAAGTTGTATATTTGTAAAACTATGGCTCACACTGATACAAAACTAATGCTGTTGGTCAGAAATAATTGTTTTCAGGCATTACGGACAATGACATGTAGTCCGGGATTTTCATCTTAGAAACAACACGTTAGGTATGAAAGGATTGATTGATTTGTCAACTAACGCATGGCAGTCCCGGATTGTTGTTGTTTACATCTGTTGGCGGGTCGATGTGGTTCTATTCCATCAGCAGTGACAGTATAGAACCAGGATGTGATGCACCTCTGCAACATTCCCTGGCTGCGACTGAGATCTGACACCTGTCCTCTCCTCTCAGGGAGGGATGTACGTCTTTCAGTTGTTTGATGCGTATGCTGCCAGTGGCATGTGCTTGCTGTTCGTGGCAATATTTGAGTCCATATGTATCGGCTGGGTGTACGGTAAGATAAGAGCATTAGCCTTCTCCTCATCACTTCATGTGACAGCCTTTTGTCGCCTGAGCACTCACACCGTGACACTCTGTTTGCTGAAATAATATTTCTTCTATGCCCTCTGCTGGAGAACATGATTTTGTACAAGCCACAAGGGTGATTTTACTGAGATAATTAAAATCACATTTTGCCACAATAACATAGGCACACAAAAACGAACAAACCTATGTATACTAACAAGCATCAATGCAGGGTTTTCCTCTTTCCTTGTTGTTATGGTTACATTCAACATTTGGAGGATAAGACAAAATCTTGGAGACCAATCCTTGTCCAAAATTCAGCAAGCTCAAATAAGATGTGAAAACAGGACACAGAGAATCAACATCACAACGAGGAATGAGAGATATTGTGTCCAAAAATACAATACATATTCATAGTATATCTGCATATGAATCATGGAGTTTTGAATTCAAAAGAAGGCAGAGGTGGACATTTTAAGGCTTGATTAAATTGATACTTTCACATGCTTTTAAAGATGTTGTGATGCATTTAACAGAAAAAGTCAGCAGCTAGGAAGTCAGACACTGTCAAAAGATATTCATTATGTCATTATTTTGATGATGTGACACATGTTTGAATTTTTCAGGCAGTGACAGATTCTACCTAAACATCGAAGACATGATTGGCTACAAACCTGTCTTCTTCATCAAATGGTGCTGGATGATCCTGACCCCAGGCATCTGTGCTGTAAGTCCTCTCTTCAACTGACTCTTTAACACCAAAAAAATCAACTATAGTAGAAGCATAGTCATGGAGGTACAAGGTACATCATTTAAATGAGCAGGATGGTGTTAAGGGACCAAACCATCAACAAAAGTCACTTTGATATATTATAAATATTCTTAACTGCATTTCAAGTGGGTATGTGTCAATAATTGATCATTTTATCTTGTGATTTTATGTTGAAGCAAAGCATCGAACACTAAAAGACTAAGATTTTATGTATTTCTTGTCTGTTGCAGGGTATTTTCCTGTTCTTCTTGATTAAATACAAACCGCTGAAGTACAACAATGTGTACACCTACCCAGACTGGGGCTATGGTATTGGATGGTTCATGGCCATGTCCTCAATGGTCTGCATCCCTCTTGGGATTATTTGGATGATTTGGAAGACTCCTGGCACCTTCTCTGAGGTGAGACATGTCAAAAAAAATCCATGTCCATGTTGAACATACAAATTCAGTCACAATTTCCTATATTTTCTAGACCAAAGACCAAAGATTAATTTCTCTTGCTGTTTTGCCATCTCCTTTCAAATTGAACATATCAGGGCATTTTTGTCACACCAAGTATGCATCACGCTTTTGAGATTGTTTGAAAAGAGTCAAGAGCTGCCAGCGTCAGAGGGTTTTGTAGCCTGAACTTAAACATTTGAATTGGCTTTGCTGGCTTTTTGCAGTTAGAGGTAACTGACATTTCCTGGAGCGGCAGCATTTCTTCCCATGGTAGAGCTGAGGAGCTACAATTATTAAAATACTGTATCAAAGACTTTAAACATGCCAGAGAAACAATCAGGAAAAATTCAGTTGTTTCAATTTTGCATGGACTTCTATACAATCAGACATTTTCCTTTCCGTTGCCCCCTGCTGGCCATTAGGAAGAATTCAAGTTCCAAGAAGTTCTGGATTGGCTTTTCACACCTGGATACTTCATCCAGTCATATGTAGAATACAACCTTGAATTAATCCTGTGATTAAAAACAAAAAACAACAAACTGGTTCCCTGAATTACTTTTCAGTCGCAGACATGTTATATGCAAATCCTTAAGTATGTTGGCAAACTCCAACCTTTCCTAACTGACCCAAAGGACCAACAGTCAACAGTCAAACAGATTTAGATTTGTGGGTTACTCAGGAAATAATATAGAATGATAATTTTTGTCATACTATTTGTATTAGCGGCAACGGAGGCTGTTCTGACAAACGAGTTGTTTGTGCGTTTCAGTGCACTGACTTCACTGTTTAGTGTTATGTTCAGTCACTCCAACAAGAGAATGATGGAGCTTGAAAGGAATCACTGGCTGAGAAAAATCAAGTAATGATTAGATGAAAATATGTGGTGACAGAAAGCAGATAATGTATATTGACAAATGTTTTCCTGACGGACGCGTTTTACCTTTCAATATAATTTAAAGTGGAGCGGTTTCTTGAGTATGTAGTAAAATGGACAATAAGCCATTCTTCTCCTGACATCTCTGCAGAGAATGAAGAAGTTGACGACTCCGAGCCCAGACCTGAAAATGAGAGGGAAGCACGCAGCTCTCAGTCCTTACGCCGCCAACGATGCTAAACTGAAGGCTGATGGGAAAATATCCACCATCTCAGAGAAGGAGACACATTTCTAACTAACCGGCTGATGTACACCGACCAAGCTGCCTGCCTATTTACAGCACGTCCAACAAACAAAAACAACAGTCAACAACATCATCACCTACGACACAAAACAGGAAATGACTCGGAGTGTTTGTTTTGTACAAAAAAAGAAAAAAGGGAAAGGTTTTCACATATGTTATATGTAGTCTGCTTCTGTTTTTGCACAAAATGTGATAACACATTTGTTGTTTTTGGTTAACATTGTAACTAAGGCAGACAATTCTTTCTCTTCTAACCATTAATACTTTTTAAATGTGTGTGGTGACATGGTCAGTAGTTGTCCTGGTATCTTGTACGTACTGGTCCCACTGGTGTCTGTGCCTTCAAAACAATATTTGTGTTTGTGTCAAAGGCTTACACTCTACTTGTTTCGGCTGTGCCTCTCTATTTGGTACTAGGTACACAAAATGTGACCATCTCATGCGTAGCAGCTTGGGGACCATTCCACATAGTTAGGATACTGCAGTATGTTTTGGTACTGAGGCTGTAGGAGGGCACTGAATATCCCTGAACTGAAGCTTTGTGTTGTATATAAGAGATTTGCCACGGAAAACTGAACCAGTTCTGAGGACTGTGGAACATTTTTACCCTTCGTTTTCACCTCAAGTCAATGTTGTTGCTAAGCAACGTAAGAAAGAAACTGCTTATTGGCTTGTAATAGAGTAAAATGATTTATTGATCAGCATGTTGGGGTACATTTGTTCCTTAAGGGCTTTGTTTAGTTCCATATCTGTGCTTGCTGATATATTGATAGGCTGGTAAAATGAGGTCCAAGGTTTAAAGATTTTGAAAAGGAGACATCGTCTTCAACTGAGGAATCTTTTTACATCTCTAGATTTTGTGTCCTCACACAGCTGCGTGACTTGCTGGCCGAGTTTACAAAAGGCTGCTTCTCTCTCTTGTCACTGCCCTCCTATAAGTCTTGGATATCTGTCATTTCGCAGTAATTACGATGAGCCTAACACAGAGTGACAGACAGACGTGCTTCCACCCCTGAATTTGGGCCCATTTCGCCTCTAGGGGAGAAGATGGACGCACATCAGATGAGCATTTCAAAACAAATCTGTCCTCATATCCCTTACCCCCCCACCCCCCTTGTTTTTTGTAACTCATGCCCCCCTCAGTGTCTCTTTGCTAGCTGTCCTTCCCCCTCATCTTCAACCTCTGCTAGTGCTATAAGCTTCCAGTTCTTTCCACATGTCTTCATCGTCACATAGGGCCTGAACAATGACACAGCCTTTGTATCAAGCGTATCAAGTGTTGTACTCCATCTTTACATCTGTACATCCACTTACACCATTCTCATGGTGGATCGTGGTTGACCTCCCTCAGGACCTTTCAATCCTCAGACTTTTCTGCAGAAGCAGATCATTTTTACTTCTGCTCTCGGTGTTGCGGCAGAGGTGAAGGCACAGTCTGTTTATGTCGTCCAGTAAACTGTGATAAGAGTTGATGAGCTGGTCTCACAGTTCAGAACAAGTCTCAGTCCTTCACACATTCATCCAATCAGCACTCAAATTATTCAGAGTCATCATTCATTCCCTCCTTCCTTCCTTCCTTGCTTTATCTGCCTCTCTCACTTCCCTTCCTTTCTTTCCTCTGCCCTTGCTTCCTGATGAAAATGCAGTCGGAGGCGAGAATCTGAGAGGATGGAACTTGAATTTCCTTCTTTACAGTTTTTCAGGAAGAGGCAGAGAAAGCAGGGGCAGAAATGAGGAATTAGTGATCTGTGGAAGTGTGCGACTGAGGAAGTAATGAGGGAACTCGTGGAAGTGTTTTGTGATTATTAAGGCCTCTCCTGTCTAAGCTGTGACATCCTCCTTGTGTTGTTGCATTATGACGTTGTCACCTCCCCGCTGATGTTTGTGCAAGTAAATAGTTGTCTGCATCGGAAATTATAGCCTGCTGTTTTAACACCGGTCATGTCAATATATATATTTTTACATCTCTTTCTAGAAATCTGTGATCTATGTCTTGAGATGAAAATGTTTAAAAGAATTACTGTAATTAAAAGAACATGCCCTTTGTTTTGACTTTTGATATACCGCTCAAAAGATCTTGGAATAGAAATATAATGAAAGGTGTTCTGCTGTTCAGTACTGTTCAACACACATTTTTGGTATTCACAAGACGTGAACTGTCTGCTTACTGATTTTTAAGAATAAATATTGTAAAGGGAGATGAAGTGTATCTGGCATTTTTATTTCATAATCTCATCGAGGCGAAGTGGTTGTGCATGTGCACTGAAAAAGATTCAGACAAGTTATTTGAATTTTGATTTCTACTGACACGTTTTGAGATTAATTCTGCACTGATGAAAATGATCAGAAGAATCAGATCAAAGAAGCACTCCTAAAACGTTATCCGTTTCAAACCCTGATCCGGTGTATATCATCAAGCAAATAATGTAACTGTCAGCCAAGCAACATAAGGACTGCCAACAGCAAATACACTTACACAATACATTTTATATGTGCGCATTTCAAACAACTGAAACTATTCAGGTGTGACAATTAAAACCAAAAAACTTGTCTCGAGTTGAAGAATGGAGTCAATCACTTCGATCCTGAGTCATCAATTTCCTCATCCTGAGGGATTAGCATGTAGTGTCATGTACAATCTTTCTCAGTTTTCTCTTGTACAATTACAAAATGCAAATCAGAATCTTTCTGGACTAATGATATTTGACTGTCAGCCATGACAACCCCTTTAGATTAATTGGGAAAAAAATGAAACTGAACACAACCCTTTTCTTATTTTGGCCCAAGTCCCAATCTGATAACACGTGAGAAGCCGTATGACCTGGTCAACAAGACAACCAGGGGCCGTTTGTAACACAACTGATTGGAGTGGCTGATTTACATCAGCTCATTAATGAAGGGCAGGAGACCTAGGGTTGGGAAATGCTGGACTTCAACATGGTGGGATGAGAGCCTGATGAGCCCTCACAAGACATTTCTTCTCTTCTTATTACATTATTTGATAGAGAGAGCTGCACATCAATTTCATTCAGATTTGTCCTTTGGAGTCTGTGTATGTGTTTTACTGTGCATGTGTCGGGTATGCTCTGTGTGTGTGTGTGTGTGTGTGTGTGTGTGTGTGTTTTGTCAAGTGCCTTCATGCAGCTGTCACACTTGAGAAATCAGCTTTTATTACTTTGATTCAGAGGTGACGTCTTGACTTGATCCGGTAGATGATGTGAAGTTAATCTTCCTCTGTTGTTGGATCACGTTGAGGCTCCTTGAAAAACTTCGAAGAAGTTTTACTGCAGCCGCACAAAACCATTTGCAAGTAATGTGAAGGTTATATGGCTGCCAGTGGGATATCAGTCCCATGGAAATGCTGTAAAATTACTTTTTGCTTTTCTTTTTGTTCTTTTTGGAGATAAGCTTTATCTGGAAAGTTATTTCTCTTTCTGTGTTTTTAAAGAGCAGTGTTGCTGGCTGACAGCAATATACTGTACACATTATAAAGCCAGGAGCCAGCCAGCATTGTTCTCCTCCAGTTCTTCAGTGTTGTTTCGGAAAGAGGGCAGATGCATTGTCCATGTAAATGTTTTACTGGAAGTTACAAACCAGAGCGACCTCCAGACAAACAGATAAAGGGAAAATATAGCCTGTGTCTGCTGATAGCGTGGCACATCTCATTTTGTGTTGCATTATTATTATTCTTTTCTTTTTGTGCTATTGACTGTGAATCTATAAATCTCCCCAGCAGTTACATTTTTAGCTACTTTGGCCAACAGGGGGCAGAGGAAACATTCAGCAGACATCTTCCACTCTGTATGAGGGAACAGAAACATGAACTCTTGAGTATGTGCTGCTGACGCATTAGTACGATACACTATCATTTAAATGCTTTTACAGACTACCTTCACAATAAAGACTGATACATTACTACTTATTTTGTGTGTCTACTATTTGCTATTAGGCAAATCACATACAGCACCTTTAATATTGTTTTTTTGGTTCGTTTTTCATGTTTTTTTTTCAGCCACACACTCTGATATTCATACAAACACAAACACAGGCAATAAAAAAAGGATGTTTTTATTACTCAGAATGTTTAAAATAAGGTAACTACAACTTGTGACTTTATACAAAGAGACAGTGGCAGGAAGACACATCGAAGATCACTCAGCCGGTGACAATGGTATAAATAGACAGCACAGTACTGCAGGTGACAGGAAAACAAACACGGTAACAGTTATACAACACATGAGGACAAAATGGCAGACTAACATCAATATAAATTTGCACAAAGTGATGGATGGAAGAGGCGTCTGCAGGTGCAGTAGGACAGAAGGGGAAAACACGATGCAGCAGACAGAAGAGCAAGCAGAAAGAGGGAAGCCGCATTCCTCCCTGCAGTTACAGAGAAGGCAGAAAAGATTAGTTGACTCACGCGCAATGTTCTGGAGCAGTGCTTCAGGACAGAGCCAAGATAGAAACACATCACACCATGGCCAAAAGTCAGCCTCGCCTAAAGATCATAGCAACCTAGATTTTTATCCTGATCCTTTGACAGGAAGCGAGAAAGGGACATAAATATGCAAGAAAATGACACAGTTACTATCACCAAATGGCATTTCATGCTTTATACTGTAGCAGTCAGGCAAGGATCCTGGAACGGAGGGAGCAAGGACACGAGTACGATGGGTAAAGTCAAAGACAAATACAGGAGCAAATAGAGAGCATTTCTGTGATATGTGCCCATACAGATTTTATGATTCTATCCCAGAGGCTGTTCCAGTGCATCTTCATCAGTTTCTTCATATTACATCTTGTTCCTTTTCAATCCCACTGAAAGTGTAATATGAAGCAGGAATTATTCTATAATTTTCAGCAGGGGGCAGCATATTCCAAAGTACAGGCCTCAACAATTACGGACATCCGTGCATATATTTTGGTTGTGTGCACATGCTGCGTTTTCCTTGTAAATCCATGCATGTCCGTGATTCTGTAGCTTTCCATTGCTGAATCAGACCACTGCATGCTCCCAGTGCTGGACGCGGCATCAGGGATATTTTGTCAAAGCACATTTAGCAATGGTAACCTTCTTTCTTTTGAAAAGAAAGCAAAAATCACAGCTGTTTTCTTTCGTTCAGCATGTTCGTTCGATGACCACGTGTCTCCTCTAGTGGTTTAAACCCACATTCATCATGACCTTTCAGTGCTGCACAGACACATTTATCTCAAATGACGAGTGGAGGCTAGAGTTGGATAGATGAATAGTGGATGATTAAGACTGGAAATCAGATGAGTGAATTGAAAAGCCAAAATGAGATGAGAATGAAGGGTGGGAAAAGGAAACAGACAGGGGAGGGGAATGAGTGAGAGTAATCTGGTGTGTAATGAAAAGAGGCAACACAAAGAAAATGGATCCTGTACCTGTGAGAAAGAGAGAAAATAGGTTGGACAGGAAACTCAAAGGTCAAAAAGGGTAATAATGTCCTTTTTCCATTGTATGGAACTGCCAGATGCTACTTCAAATACCAAATGTAAGAATGTACCATTCTTGTTTGTAGAACAAATGAATTGTCATGTTAGAAATACATCACTCACTTTCCTTTCTGGAGGGACATTGTTGGAAAAAATCCATAAACCCGTGTTTCAGTTGTCTAAATCACCTGACGCAAATGAAATGCTCATTATGAGGCTTCTTCCTGGTGAATCAGCCATCAAACATCTGTTTTTATTAGTTTCTCTGGTCTCACAGCAAATTGGCAAGATTTTTATTGTTTTAAACCACATTTTCTTTTGAGACAATCACATCTTCTTCAACTGTACAAATGGTGCCCTTGTAGCACTGAGCCCTAAAGACACTGATGGTACACATGTATTTGCGTGACATGAAGCATCATGTACACAGACAGACATGTAACAGTAAGCTGAGCAATCATCCCTTTTCTTTCCTCTGGTCATTTTACTATCAGCATGCTGCATAATCTTATTCTCCATGTGACAAATTCACTTCCACATTATTATAAACTGTATGTTACCCGGCATGGTGAACCCTGACCCACATGTGAAGATCCTCTTTTCCTCTAACATCCAGATAATGACAGTACAATGTCTAGCGGCATTATGTGCATGAGTGTGTATGTTGAAAGGGTAAGGATCTCTCAGACGCCTTCAAGTCCCCCAGGCATCTCTCTTCCTCTCTTTGGCCCTTCCTCTCCTCCTCAGTAGACAGCAAATGAAGTGTAGCTTGGAAAACTCCACCTTACCGCCATTTATCATCATTAGCAGCATCTCTGATATAACTGTCTTTATTAATTAACCAACTAATTCAACTTGTGTTTTCAACTTGTGTTTTCTGATCGATGATTTGTAATAGTCACATGAACACCCATGATTTTTGTTGTCTTCATCTTACTGTTCGCTGCTTTGTTACTATCCTCACAATTACATACTTGGACATAATTTACCGGTACAAAGGCTGGACATTGATCGACCTGTGAGCGAGCATGGATGAATAACCGTGAAACGGCCTAGTGACTGCTGTAAAAGGTCAAACTTGTGTGAAGAATGAAATAACTGCAGAGGGTCATAAGAGGTGTGACCTGTGGGTGAGATTTGTATACATTCACTGGCCACTTAATGGTTTATAATGTCCATCAAAAGCTGACGGAATTTGTTGTGCTTGATCTTTATATTGTTATAATGGCAAGGAATCTACTGTTATCATACGTGTATGCACTTTGAACCAAAGAGGAAGAATGAATAAATGGAATTAAGTAAAAATACTGTGTGGAATGATGAGCATGAAGAGTGTTAAAGTGACATTGAGTAATTTAGCTTCATACTGTTCATGTTTGTGCATGTGCGTGTGTGCGTGTGTGCCAAGTTCGTGTGTGTTTACTTTGCCTCATCCAGTGGTCTATGCCCATTGGGTGGGTTCTGTGTTGCACGGCTCTGCAGTAATAGGTTTTGGCAACTGTGTAATTTGTGTTGATTTACCCCGACCTTGAAAAACTCTTCTTCTGCAGTGCAGGTGTCATTTGTAACACACG
>CAAKHB010000525.1:85889-97959 GCA_901007665.1 Aeoliscus strigatus
ACACACACACACACGCACACACACACTCACATGCACGCACACACATGCATGCACGCACACACACACACACACACACACACACACACACACACACACACACACACACACACACACACGCTAATGTGCACAAGGACTCACACCACATATATGCATACCAATCTGCACATGTATAAGAAGCTCATATTCACTCACACATGAGCCCCCATCCCCCTGCAGCCATGCATCAACACACTCAATATTAGTAGGTCAAATAACCATTCAGACACCAGCCAATGACAACATTTACAATGTGGACTGTCTGAATGGTTCACTGGTTCAGAACAACATTTTAGAAAAGACTATTGTGGAATGCTAGTGCCAGTTTGTCCCATAAACCCTCTTTGTTCTACAAAAGGAGATAGCAGTCACCTGCAGCTCTTCAAGTGATCAGTCACACAGCCCACAGTTTGACTGAAGGACTGCGCCTGTACTCAGAGTACCTGGAAGTACGTATGTAACTATTTCTCTCCTCCTCACTCAGCATCAGTGTGACACCCAAGCAGTGTGTGGGAGCACCACCTTCGCCTACCCACCAACAAAGGAACCTCATTTTCGACACGTGTATCAAGCTTGTGGCCATAGTAGGTGATCATAAATCAACAACTGATCACCCTTAGCTTCAGCTAAGTACATCTCCCCCTTAATCGAGGAAGATGCTAATCTTACTCGGGCAAAACTACATGAGGATGAAACTAATCCTCTACTCATCCTGGTCTGACAACACTCTTTTGCTCATTCGTCATCATCACGAAGCAGGGAGACACTTGACAGAGAGAGCAAGAGCTATAGATAGTGGGAGTTAAAACATGTATAAGCAGCACAATCCACAAATACGTGGCCCATAGAAAGCTGGGAGAGAAAGTGGAGCAGAAATAAACAGGAGACTAACTATCTTAATGTCTCCAAGCAGATCCTCCTTTCTCTTACACTGGTATGTGCTGTACATTTAGGTCGGCCCATGTCAATATCACCGAGGGCTATGCTAACATGAGCCGGGGATAACATTCAGCACAATTACAGGACATTAGAAATACTCCAATTATTGGGTCAATTTGACTAAAAACAGTATTCTGGCATCATTGATATGACAGGAGGACGTGCTGAAATTGGGTGGGCTTTGTGATTACTGTCACTGGAGCTCTGTGCCCTTTGTAAACACGGCACAGCATTGATTGTACTGTTGGTCAACCGGTCAGCCTCACTTGGATCAGGTATTGACAGTAAGAATAAAGAGAGAAGGACTGGGCAGGCTTAGACAAAGTGAGAGATCTTATCTGACCTGTCCAAAAACACCTCTGGCTATTCTGAAATGAAAGTCCTCATCAAAGCTGTGACCTCAAGCCCCTGTTGAAAAGCGCTGGGTAATTGAGGTTAGCAGCATAATTTGACCTTTGAGGGTTACGTGTACCTTCTGTTCGAATGTCTCCTGCTAAACTGAAGAATTATTTGAAACAGCCGCCTTTGGAATACTTTTATCTGCAGCTCCAGAAGGATTATACTGTGAAGCAGTCTATTAAATCCATGGAGCAGCGAACAGGGCGGATAGAATGTTTTAGAAAAATAAAGTGGACTATAGTGAACGGAGAGTTATTATTGGAAAGTGCCCTCTCTCTCTCTCTCTCTCTCACACACACACACACACACACACACACACTCAAAAGACAGTGTTTGGTGTCACATTGGCGTCACACTTTACAGTATGCATATCACCTAATGCAACACTTTTGGGAGAGCCTGCCCCCATTTGCATTTGCCGTCCTCCTCCTTTCCCCTTATGTGAGGACGTAATAAACCGCTCTGCACGTTCTCCTTTGAGATTCTCTCAAGTGGGAGGTTGAAGTGTTCCTGTGAAGCAGGAACAGGAACACAGGTAGTGTAACAACACCTTAATAACAAAAAAGGAACACATACTCTCATTGACAAACACACCTGTATGTGCACTTTTTGAAATCTGGGGACATAGAAACATGCATTTTAATGACTTTGGCTGCAGGCACTCTTCACAGTGCGGTGTTGGTCCTGCCACTAGATCCCAGAGCACTCCACCTACCGCTTAGAAAGGTCAGCATTTAAGCCAGCAGCGAAAAGAAATAAAAAAGAAATGAAGTTGTTCCCTTGAGGTGAAATTTGTCTGGAGGTTACACATGTGCTGTGGTTTGTATGTACAGAAGCATATTGGCAGATTTCAGATGATTAATTATGTTGCGATAAAGAGGACTCTTTTGTGTATTTACATCCATGGTGAATCCCATTAATGAGAAAAATGCAGTGACTGGATCTGCTATTGACATTACAAGGTGTTGTTAGACAAGCACACAAAGATCATTACAGAACATTACGGCCAATTAGAGAACATTACTGCCAATGACAACGCACATCACCCAGCACCATGACAAAACTAAAACACATTCACAGACACACACACACACAAACAGGGTGAAGCAAGTGTCTCATGCCTTGTCTTAAGGCATCACATGTTAAAGCTGCGTTTAGTATGGCTGCACAATTCCTCTATTTCCCTTTTATTTGTTTATCTATTTATTCATACAAAGCCAAAAATAAAATGGTGAAATGGAAATTGTTTCTATCCTGTTTTTAAGATTAAGTGTTTTTGTTTAAGCACAGCAGTTTGTAACTGGTTGAAATAGAATGAAGCTACGTGCAACGTGTGCTTCATGAGCTAAATACGTTATTTTATCAACGAGTATATGTCAAAAGTAATCTAAACGTCCGCCTTGTCGGAGAAACTTTTAAGGAGGTGATTATCCTGTCTTTTGTTGGACAAAATATTAAAAAGCAGACACAGAAGCTTTCTGTCCACCCACAAGGTCTTCATGAGAGGGAGAACGAACTGATGGCCGATGGAGATGAAGAGCCTCCCACAGTTGTTCTAAGAAATCATAACATCATTATGCAGGCAAGCAGGACATTTACAACATTGTATTTATAAGTGAGACAATAAGAACTTCCCTAACACTCTCCAATGAAACATGGAGAGAAAAATCTGTGAAACACTGCTGATTTTATTTTTATTAGAGAGTGTGGAGAACAGGGGATTACCATGAAGAAGAATCTAATTTTGTAGCCTGACTGACTTCAAAAGATAATGTGTGTGCGTATGAAATAAAAATCAGGCCAAAGAGAAATATCAGTTAAAACCACCTTGTCATCAAAAGGACTGAACTTTCTGTGGATTTAATTTTTAACTCTGAATTATTCTCCACCTACAGAAGCCAAAAATCTGTTTAACTTCAGATAGGCAGTTTGAAAAGAAATGGGCCAAAGGTGCCTCAGGTCTCAGCGCAGTGAGATGAAAAGTGTTGGCTCACCTCCTCCTCTGGAGCGTCATTTTATACAATATATTTCAATTTATTGGGCTGTCACTAGGTTTCTCTGTCTCGTCCTCCACCCCCTGCCATCCTCGTCTCATCTCTTTTTCTGTCTTCATTGTTTTTACTACGTGACGTGTATCCACCTCAGTGGCTTCCACCTCTCCCATTGTCATGTGATGAAGCATACAACGCAGTGTCCTGTCATATCACAACGGACGTATTGCAATCAAATCAGAATAATGAAGGTTATAATGAAGGTTCGCTCTCCAGTTCCCGTTTTATCACAGTACATTCAAGATGGAGAAAAACTCTGTGAATGACAAATAGTGATATAGCATATTACCCAAATTCCTAATGGCGTGTCAACACGGACAGGCTATTAACATATAATGATGTGCTTTGTGATAACGAGTGGATTACTTGGTTTACTATGGCATGAGCGGCTGCACGGAAATAAAGGGGGAGAGGAGAGGAGGCTAATTCGGTCCTAATTCGATGCCTGAGGCGAACATTTCCGTTTTTGTTCTTGTATGTATGAAGTGGATGTCTTCTCATGTCAGTTCAGTATGGTGAAAAGCTGTTTAGATCCTGTGGATGAACTGTGAACAATCACTTCCTTTCACATTTTCTTCCTTTCACAATTTCATTTGTTTGTAACTGTTACCAAGGGGAATGTCTTGAAGTGCCATTGTGACCATGACATGTATCCAACACCAAGCTCAAATTTTTGATATTGTTTTGGGCTCCTTGTGATTGAGCCTTGATTACTACTAATCTGGGGATCTCAAGTGGCGATAGAGCTTAGAGAAGTTACTGCGTGACAAAAGATGGTCAGCGGTATTTCAGGGTGCACAAATGTTAATCCAGGAAGAGTAATCGGTGTCAGAGAACTCAAGTCTCAAATGAGGAAAGGATTAAAAAAAAAAAAGACTGCTCCAATAAGCTATCTAAAGAAAATCATGTCATCAGTACAATGAACATGGTGCTAATCTCGGAATGAGTTAAGTGAGGCAGACTGATGGATGAGCTTTACCCTGCCAACTTGGCTCTTGATCTAATCAGGATCATTGAAGATTCAACTGTCTGGACTTGTTACAACTTGTCCAGTTTGGTACCAATAGTTGTCCCATATGTAAATTACATGATGCACATGTTACAATACTGAATGGAGATGGGTTCACTGCCTCACTGGTCGTGGTCTATGAGAAACAGAGGAAACGTGCACAGGGATGAAGATGCTGAACCATCACTTCCCAAATCAGATCCGATTTATTCACAAAAAAAAAACTTAAAATAAACCACCAAATCATTTCCCCATACTGACATTATGTTCCTTTGTAACAAAGTCCTCTCTTTGGTTCCAGGTAAGTATGAAAATGTGTGTGTGTGTGTGTGTGTGTGTGTGTGTATGTGCGTGTGTGTGTGTGTGTATATATATATCTTGTTATCTTATTGTAAGAGAGAGCGTGGGTGAGTGAGTGAATGTGTCTGTGTTACACATAAGTATGGTATGTAGGTGTGTACCGGAGTGTTCTACAGGTGAGTATGGAAAATACATTTGTCTATTTTCATTTTTACAACATCACTATTTTCACATACAATATACTCTTTGGTTTCACATTGAAATATATCCAAGTGCATGTTCTCAGTACTTGTCCCTTTTAGCTACCATCTACCATGACTTAATGCATTGGATTCAACATAAAGAGGCATCTGATATAAAGTCAAGGATCACCGTACGACGCTATATTTATATTGGAGCTATTTTCAATAATTGACAGTTGTTCACAGTGTGATGATTGACATCATCACATACGCTATCTCAACGCTAAGTATTGAATTGCTGCAAAATTAGCTTTAAAACCCTGGCTGTGATCCTCTGCACTGGATTGGTTCGCGCTGAAGAGGTGTACAACTTCCACACCGCCCACCTCCCGCCGAGTCCCAGCGTCAAGCGACAAAACTGTATTTAATTATTCCAAAAGCCTTCACCAATATTATATCTGTCAAGAGTTCTAGTAACCAACATTAGAATATTGAATTAAACAAACATATTCATGTGCACAGCCGTTGTCAAATCTGCTCACTTTTTTGTCAAAAGTGGTCTATGAACAAAATGGTTTTCTTTTCCTGGACAATCAGTACTGCAAACACCCACACACACACAGTCTGATAGGACTCTTTAAATCTAACTGGTACTTTTAACCATTTAACATCACTGTTTTAAACTGTTCATTGCCATTGTTATTGTTATTTATTTACTTATTTTCCCTCTTTGGTGCAGATTGACCCCTACATGCAATTTCGTTGTAACTCGTGTGCAATGACAATAAAGACAATAAAGTTCTATTTTTATTCTACTGTATTATTATCTTAAAAGCCTGAGATTCAGTAAGGATGACTCTGTTTTAGTCTGCATCCATCTTTGCCTCTATCCTCCCGTCTGACCAATCTACCAGCCCCTCACAGACAAAAACATCTGTAGGGATAGTATGAATGAGATGCACACAGTGCTTCCAAACAGTCCGCGGGCAATCGAGTTCCTCATTTAATTTCTGCTTCTCATGGATTGTGAGTTCTTCAGGTGCCTTTTGGCAAAGTCCCAGTGGTCTGTAATGTGCCTTCATCGTGATAAATGGCTTCTGTTCGTACAAAACAACCAAAAAGACTTAATTAGTGAATGGGTGCTGAACTGCTGTGTGTCCTTTTTAAGAGGTACATTGTTCACGAAGGAACTGTGGATCTCAGTCAAAGTGAACACTCGGGTTGAAGCTCTTCATCCCTGAATACTGCTTGTTGTACCCTTCCCCAGCTCTGCACCATAAAACCAATTATATCATTCATGTGGTTCACCTTCTCTTATTCTGTCCATTTGATGTAACACAGACCCTTGAAGACACAACAGCATATACTGTATAATGCTTCCACAGAATAACTTGCGGAGTGTGCCACCGGCAGAAATAATGATTTTTGTAACACAGCGGTGCCTTTGTAGGATTAAAGCACCATAAAACCACCCATTCATGCTTAGAACCAAGGCTGTAACTGATAAGAAAAGGTACAGCCTTGAATATATTTCACAATATTATCATCACAGATTCATGTGAATGGAAGAAAATGTCTATAAACATGTCTACAAACTGTGCAAGACTTTAAAGGTAATCTATTTTCAGATTAAGTCGATGGTAAACTGAAAAGCCACTAGTTTGCATTGTCAACCATGAAGGGCACATTCAGTATATGATTTTCTCCCCCAACTTCTCTAAGTATGTACTGTGATAATCTCTCTCGGTTGGCCAACTGTCCTCATTGTACCCTCTTTAAATGGCTGTGTGACAAGAGCTGTTCCTCCAGGACTAACGATGCAGCATCACATAACGGTCTGTGTTCATTTAAGGTCTCCCTCTCTTTCACACAGTCTTTGACGTCTCTTCTGCTCTGTCTTTCCCTCAGTCGTTGATAACTTCACTGCTCCTTTCTTTTCCAACCATCTACTTCCCCATGTCTTCCCCTTAATTCCATCTTCCTCCCCTCATCTCCATCCTATGTTATGAGTAAAGTATGCCAGTCAGAGCCTGATGGCAGAGCTGTCACGACAGTTCATGGTGATGTTTCAGTGATGTAGACATGTAATAGTTAAGCCAGCAGCAGTGCGGGCTGTTTTCCCTCCAACTCTCATATTCTCTGTTTCATTCGCTGTCCCTGAATCTGGTCACCAGGCTTTTACTCTTGTTTTGTCTCATATATGTCCCATGTTTTTCATAACTTTTTCAACCCTTTTGTCCCTCCTACTCCTGCGTCTGTCAGAGCAATCAGCCCACCGTCATCATCTTTCCTTATTGACCGGTCAGAAGAGCCTATTGTGGTCTCACAGTCTCTTTGCCAGCTCTCCCTCTATTCATCTCTCCATCCAATTCTGCTTTTCTCTCTGTGCTTCACCTCCACCTCCCTGTGCTGTCAGTCAGTGTTGTCAATGCACTGTTGTGTCATCAGTCCTTGTGCCTAAAGGATCAGTGCTGAAACCGTACTGTGCCATGAGTCTGGTAATGAACCAGTAAACAGGAGCATGACCCATGATAATTGTCCTTCTCAATCACCCCTCCTGCTTACAAATAGACCAGGAGGAGATGAAGGTTGAAGTTGTACTCAAGCAAGAAAACCATCTATTTGCTCTGGTTAATTCAATCGTACATAAAATACAATATTAATGATAAAAAAATGATGTTATACATTCACTACAAGGGCTTTCTGTAAGCAAACCTTCACAAAAGCCATAAATGCCCTTTTTTTGCAGGTAGAACATTCCAAATAAATGTGTTGTTTACTGGCAACATCACAGAAATTATGGGATGCACTCACCTACTGTGAGAAAGAAGAAATGATTTATTAGCATGTACCAGATGGTGAAATTCTCAAATCCAAAGAAGCCATGCCGTAAACCATCTCTGGCGCCCTCTTTTTGCAGGTTCCCACCAGACCGTATGCCGGAATTTGACACTGCTTGACAACACTGAGACAAATTCTATTTACTCAGTTTCAGCTCGTTCTTTAGGGTGCCTAGTGTCACAATATATCACAAGATGTTGTGTGTTTATCTGGCTGCAACCGCTCATCAACCTGTGGGCTCCTCAGGGAAGGTCAGTTCCGTCCCACAATGTTTTACGTCAGTGGGTAGCTCAAACATAACACACCCTCTAGAACCTTTTTGCTTGTCATCGTCAGTCTTCGTCATGAGACATTTGGTTTGAGGAGTGGATGTGTTCATGGCATGGCTCTTAGGAATGTCGTCTCTGTAGAATCATCAATATCAGGAAATGCCCGCCTACTTAGGAGGACAGCCAAAGTACAGAAGGAAGCAGATTCACCAGTTTTGACATCGGTCCCTCAATTGTCTGTTGAATCGAATCGAATACAATAGTCCAAAATGAGCCAGATCGAACTGAATCATGTCATCAGCAATCATCCCAGGAGATAATTGAGTTTTTCGACGTGACTTTGTACAACGTGTGGAAATAATTCTACCTCTACCTCCACCATTCAAATCAAAACTATGTGACAAAACAAAGCAAAGAATAAATCCCTGCCATTACTACTGAATACTATTGATTCCAACTCTAAACTATCAGGATATAATATAAACTGGCACAAATCAGAAGGTATTCCCATCTCAAGTACATGCTACCCCAGTGAGATTACACCTTTCGGATTCAGATGGGTACCATCAGGTATGAAATATCATCTGAGTCTAAATACAGAAGAGATGATACAAATAAATTTGGACCCACTCCTCCAGAAAATTAGATCAAATCTGGATAAATGGGGAAAACTAAAATTAACACCCTAGGGGACTTGATGTCATTAAGACGGTGATCCATGGTTCAATGATGGTTCAATGATGTTTCCATGATGTTACCGATGTGTATAACACCACAGCTGTTCAAACAATGTGACAATATGGTCAAGGACTTTTTATGGGACGAGAAAAAAGGATAAATAGGAGGCATGGCTAAATACTGGAAGGGGATAGAAATAGAACTAAGTTGGATTAGAAGAGAAACGAATTACAGACACCTTTCAACCCGTTGGATCTACTCTCACAACAACCATCGACCGGTGGACAAACCTGATATTCGCCTACTCTAATGAGGTCTGAAAAGAAGTACACAAGAGGTGTGGTGTTCGACATGTAAAACAAATATTTTTTATATAAGAAAACAGTTTTGGGGATATGTCAAATAAATGACTAATAAGTGATTTTTTTTCCCAATAAAAATTAAAAACATTTAAAAAAAAAACAAAACTGGGTAGAATCCTTTTGAATGAGTACTGCTATAGTTTTTGAAGTTTGATACTTTTAGATACGGGCAGAAATGATTACTGCTATATAACTCAACAGACATGTATCTAAATGTCTCCTGTCTGAAGACCGGAAATTTCAATGAGAGCTCTGAGGTTAGATAAATGTATCAATATACTCAAGAATGAAATCTGAATAAGGGCTGAAAAAACATACTGTTCAGAGAAAGAAATGTCTCACCAATTATCTTTTATCTCTGTGTGGCATCAACGCAGATCACACACAAACGCACACACACACACACACACACACACACATGCATAGGCCCACACACACACAATGGTGAGATTAAAACTAACCTTCAATCCATGTTTGCCTCCAATTAATCTTTTGCATTCACCCCAATTATTATTTCCCTTTCATTGTCTCTGGCCTGAGCTCATTAAAATTTGCTTCACGAACAGAAATAAAAAGATAAAGCAAGGAGCAAGTTTACAATGAGAAACATTTGAATACTGTATTTACATGAATATTAGTTATAATAACTACTTATACTACTAATTACATAGAATAGGTCTTTGTCACTTTGTCACACAAACATATCCAAAGACAAGACAAACTTTTTTGAGAATTATTAACTGGAGTCCAGTGATTTTAAGTACAGACAACCCAAAGTAAGTGTGCACCTAAGAACAAATCAGTAATTCAGACTGAAGGCAATTCTATTCATTTGGAGAGTAAAACATATTTTAGCCCAGAAAATAATCTCTGCGTCCTAATGACAGTTTGCATGATGCTAAGAAATGACAAAGAGTGGCTTTAAAATCCTCCCCAGCCATTGACCACTGCATCAGTGAGTAAAGGCTGGAACGGATCAACAATGTGCTTCACACTCTTCAGAACGCTCACGCTCTGTAATTGGCAGGATTGATTGTCATCAAGAGTCTATTTTAGTAGAACCAGCTTTCACAAATGCTTTAATAACCCTGTCCTTTTATGACTGAGTGCAAAATATTCATTGTGGAGAAAGAGAAACGTGTTGTGCGGAGAAAAGACAACATCCAAAGACACTGTCGAAGTAAAACAAAGACTATTTAGTGTCTTTCACTTTCTTTGTCAGACATTATCATTGACTGATCAGGTGATGGATAGTGTCGATTGTATGTCTTTGTCTTTAATAGACATGCTAACAGGGTTATCAGTCATGCGTCTGTCAAGTCTACTCACTCTAATTGTCACACACACTGACAGAAACATTCTGTAACAGTCATTTTCTCACCCAGCACAGAGTGAAACACTATATTTCCTTTTTCTGGTATCTTTATATCACTCATTGAAAAGACAATGGCTATTTTAATATTGAATGTAGAATACATTGCGTGTACATTGTGTGGACACAGTTATGCAGATTTGACAATGTAATAATTCACAGATGAACAGAGGAGCATAGCTTATCTTGACATAACAGACTGACGAGCTGAAAAATACTGATAAAACATTTTGTCCTTAGTGTCTGAACACCACACAACACAGACAACTACTCTTTCTCTTACTCACAGAGTTCTGCCACTAGCCGCAATCCGTAGTTAGATATATAAAGGTTTGTCCTTACAAGTGGCAGGTCATCGTCTGACCCTCGCGGCATCAGAACACAAAGAATCAACAGCTCGACACCAGGCAGTGTGGGATTTATGAAGTAGAGTGGCATTTTGCAACATGAGGAGTGTATTCAGAAAATCATTTAAAAACTGTATATTTCTTTTAAGTCATGAATGCTGCTCCATTAGTCACTTGGTAGCTTTGTTGTCCAGGAAGGGACAACAAAGATCTCACCAGAGGTGCATAGTAGCTAAGGAAAGTCTGTCTGAGGACACTCTGTTCAACATCAGCATGGCACATTTAATTATATCAGGGTAAAACACAATTCAAGGTTAATGCTTTAATGTGGAAATAAGATGTAAAGCAGATTTAAGATTTAAAACATTCAACAGCACAAGTTCTGCTTTAGAAATATTTTTTTTCATCGGCCGACCAGTGTTTTGGCAAAGAGCAGAAAAACAAAGTGTTGTGACTTCTATGCTTTTATTGTATTCATTTAATAAACAGATTGTGCAAACAGATGTTTTGAGAATAAATATTTTTAAAAAATCACCATTTACCTATTTGAGATTGCACTTATTCATTATTCATCACCGAATTGCTGGAGCAAATGCATGCAACTATCCCCGGCTGCACATTTCATTCATACAAGGCTTTACAATCGTAATCATTGGGTGGGGTGTCCAGGCCAAAGACTGGTGGGTTGGCGTCAATCATCCATGTGGCAATCAATTCATCCGTTACCATAGAAATGGCCTTGCTGAATAGGGGATAAGTAGGGGTACATGGAGCAATTGCTGACACCTGCTCTCCTTCCTTCCCCACACTCGATGCAAACGTATACGCTCAGATTTCTCATGAAACACTGTAACTGTAGACACAGTATCAGATGGCATTTCTGCTCAAGGCCTATAAGATTGTATCCCTGACAACATGAAACATCTACAGGACTGTTCTTTTAGGCATGTTTTGCTCTTTTGTCATATGCACTTCATTTACCCAAAACAGGATTTAAGAAAATAGAATTCTTACAATTGAAATGGAAAGTCAGAATATGGAGTTACATATACATAACCACACATGGACCCAATTTGTATCATATCTCATATGAAAGACGGAACTTTCCATTTACTGACACTGGCTATAAACATCATTTACAACCAATGTCAACATGTTTCTCAGAGAAAAGGTCCAGCAACTCTCTCATCTCTCAGTGGCTCATGTGACAATGAGTGTCAGGAATTGCCATTTCAAAGATTTTTTGTGTTATCAGTGATGGGGGGGGGGGGGGGGACCCCTTTTC
>CAAKHB010000525.1:97979-120138 GCA_901007665.1 Aeoliscus strigatus
TTTTTGTTTTTTGGGGGGGGGGGGGGGGGGGGGTACCACTGTTCATCTTTACAACAGAAAGCCCAAATGTGTAAACATCTTTCAGATGTCTGTGTGTTGCTTTAGTCAAAGTATCGGTGCTGCACTGACACAGTCTGGTTTCGATTCTGGTTGAAGACAGTTGAATGAGTTTACTAGTGTCATAAAAGGTGGACAGGAATTGGATCTCCAGGGACAAGGACATGCTACATGACTGATTCTGCTGGGGATGGCCCCTCTCACTGTTGAATAATCCATATTTCCTGACAACGTGGGGAATCAACCTCCATAGATATCTGTAAGGTGAAAATAGAGGTATTGAAAATGATGTGACGTGATCAGGACATGCATGATTCCATTCATACAGTAAAACCATTTCCATAATTTATCTATATATCTTGAGAAAATGTTTAAATTCAATTTGACCATAGCAATGCACCATCTAATAGACGGTCTGTTGAGTAGACGGTAGAGACACGAAGCAGCTAGTGGTGTGTAGGAGGTGTGTGACAGGACCATTTGACAGTTAATTATGCTGAACTAACATGAAGGGGACTTTTAAGTTCAGCCTGGTCCAAATGCTACCAGGGCAAGAACAAGGTACAAGCAGGTTTAAAAAGGAACAAGTTTACATTATTTTTTTGTTTGTTTGCCGGAAAACCACTTGAAAATCTTAAAAGTAACAGTAAAAGAGAGAGAACAAGAAGAAACATCCCTTCCAGCAATGAGTACGTGCATAATTACAAATATTTAGTATGCAAGCTCATCTGAGTAAATAAAGTGAAGAATACTCTGCATAAGGCTTTTGCATTTTCAAAGACAAAATGTACTTCATTTATAGAATTACATGCTGAAAATACAAAGATGCATTTTGCATGACAGAAATATAAAGAAAAATGTAATATGTACGTTCAGCCATCCTTGCCTCCCTGTGACAATGTTTTTAATGTTAATGTTTTTTTCTTTTTCTTCAAATGTCATGTGTAACTGGCAAAAGAAAAAGATCCTGTCTGAAGTAATAATGGTTATATGATGCAGGAATCTGCTTAGATATCAACGGAGACGATTTATGTTAAGATGGAAAAGCAGAATAATAAAAAATGATTTAAAAACAGAGATTTAATTCTTAATTTCTCCATATTTTATTCAATATTTGTCGGTTTTTCAGATGAACTAGTATTATATCTCTAAAACACTGAAGAGTACCGTTCCACACTTCAGTTCAGTTCACATTATTATTCATAATATTCCATTGATTTATCCACATTACTCCACAATGACAATCAATACCAATCTGCTCTTGTAAATGAACTCTTCAAGTGCAACTTGATAGATTACAATCAGAAGACCAAAATATAATTAAAAACAGCTCAATCCAATTTTTTTCTTGTTTGTGGGTTTGCCCAAATTTTCCACTTATTTGCAAATAGCTGGGTTAATATATGGCTTCAATATATCTTTGCCAAATTACTGCTATTTCTACTGTTGAGAAGAAACATTAACTGGAGAACAAAAATATTCTTATTCAACTGGATCCAACACTCCTGGTCTTATCAAACAGGCTGCAATGAAACCAAGATAAAGCTTTTGGTGAAGAAAAACAGCTTCATATTAACCTCCAGAAACCTCATCTGAGGACCCATAATAAAAATTTGATGAAACTTAATGAGGGTTTTTTTTCAGCAGCTGCTGTTCTGTTGCAGCAGCAGACACAGAGGAGACTGATGCGATGTCCTGCTGCAGCATCAGTCGACCTGCCTGCCATCGGATTTGGCCCAGGAATCAAACAAAGCTTCACTTCCTGCCCCCCAAGCCAAACCTTCGACCTGTCACTCCATCGTCATGCTGCTGGCTCCAGCCGTAATTGAGACTTCACCTCAGGGAGCATAACACAGCAAAATTCTGCCAAGGTGATTTCCACTACGAGATCCATCAGTGTTCTAAATGCTAAACTTTTTCACCTGTGTTATTCCAGTCAAAGTTATAACCACCTTTATTTTGAAGGGACACATATGTCAGACCCTTGCCCTCGAAGCAGTCTGGATGAATGTGGTCAAATGTGGTTGAAACCACCCAATCAAACGGCCCACTGCTTTGTTGCCTAGCAACACATCAGTTCATACTTCATGACAACCCTTCCTGACTGAGGGTCAGGTTGTGTTGGCCTCAATTACTTTAATTAAAATAATTTAGACACCTGAAAGGACACACATCCCTATATAATACAATATATACGTACATTTAACAATGCACATCTTCAAATTTCTGACACTTCCATAAAACTAGAGCAGTCCCTCTTTACAACAAAAAAGAAAATCAGCACCAGCCAGTTGATTAGAAGTCAAGTCAGATCTTATTTGTATAGCTCCAATGCCTTATCTTATGATGCCTAGCATTTAGAGTTTTCTAAGACACCCATGTTTGGAAACCTTAGGAAGATCCAATGCTACAAGTGAACCACATTCCAAATGCAGCTCCAAACCACTGAGTCCGTCCTTTGTCCATCCTGTTATTCACATTTCTGGACCAGTGACAAGCCAATGGAACTCAGTCATCCAGCATGAGATTCATGTGCCACATTAATAATACAGGTATGCAAGCATGAGCAACATTCCTGGTCATAATTCATAGTATAACCAGAGGCCAATGTGTATTGATATTTACATAACACACCCCAGAAGCCCTTGGGACAACAGCAGCATTTTGTTTTGATTTTCCAGTGGGTCGATATTCACTATTCATGATATGATGAATAGTGATATGATATTCATGGCACTTTAAGACAAAACTGGGGGTACATCAGTAGTGGCTATTACGAAGCCGCTTACTCTTAAGATGTGTTGTTCATTATTTATCATAATGTGAAATATTGTTATTGTGAACATGTTTTTAACTTTGAACATGTGTAAATCTGGATCAAATTTAAAGAAATAATGCCTCAAACAATAACACCCTCAAAATGATCCTCTGTGCATCAAAGGAACAAACAAAGAAGATAAACCGATGCTAACACAGCAGTTCTGTGGAAACACATTGTATCTGTATAACATATTTTGCCTGAATACAGCAGTCTGAATTCATTGTTGGTCTCAGTTTTCAAGCGTGAGACAGAATAAACAGACATGAATTTAATTTAATTATCATTTTAATGTCTCATCATTCACTCTTTAGCTCTCTCATTAGAGTTGATATAAAAAGCATGGCGGCACAGATGAGGAGCAAGAAACCCTAAGCACTGCTCCATCAGTGTATGAACGTGTGAGTGCAGTTTAACGCCTTGCATCACAGCTTCGGCCAACGGGTGTGAATGGGTGAATGAGGCAAGTATGTAAAGGACTTTGTTCACTGCAGCTGTCGCTACAGGGTTGGGATCACAATGTTTGAGCCCCCAGGACTGGGGATTAATCCCATGACCTTGAACTGTGTCGCATGTTTGCATTGTTATTATGCATCTGTACAACAGCTTTGTGTAATTGGCCATTTAACATCTAGGTCTCACAGACCTGCCACATTTCAGCACAAATATTCTTTTGGATTTATTGACGATTGACGATTTCCTGCCAGAGGTAAAAAAAAAAAAAAAAAAAAAAAACGTATGCAGAGACTTGATGTGACATACAATGGTGATGTGATTAAATGTGTTTCCTCCTTCACATCCGTCACATTCTCATGTAGTTGACCATTTGCGACAACACACTGCTGCACGTCTTCATCACATGATTTCAGTTATGTTTACAACATCACCTTTCTGCTGTTCTTTAAGATGTTTCCATGTTGAAACAAAAACTGGCTTGGCAGACACAAACTGGCGTCGCTTTCTGCTTTACCCAAACTTCTACATTCCACCCTGGCTGTGAGAAGAACAAGGGTTGCAGGATGGATGAAGGCCAATATTTGTTTTACTCTGCTCCCCTTTTTTTTGGAAATGCACCCATGGGTTTCCTGTTGTGCATCACCCAGCAACAGACACATCACTGTGTCTCCATCCTTTCACTGTGAGCAGAAACGTCTCGCCAAGGCTCTTCTGGAGAGGCCCTACCTGACCGACCTACCAATGAAGAACCCAGCACATTCTATGGGCCTGCAGTGTCACACATAATTAGTCCTGACAACAATCCCTCCCTCTCTGCACCACCCGCAAAGAGCATAGGCTTTTTAGCTCCGCTTGTCTGTTTCTTTGTCTGTCTGTCCTTCGCTTCACTTCTTATTCTTTATCTCTTTTTCACATGCACCAACAAACAGGCATTGGTTTCTATAGTTCTCAAGCGCAAAGCCAACATGCAACAATTCTGTGTATTTTAGACACTTTGGTAGTGATGAGCAAGCACTGAAATGGAATAATGATGGAACACACTTCTGTTTCTCCAGGTCCAGAGCTAACCTGCTCCTCTGGCGTATTTACTCTTTGTCATGTCCGTCAGGGTGTGACACCAGCACATAAAGCATCCTTTTGCCTCTGCATAAGACACAGCTGGCTGACCATTATTTCATAATGTAAATTCCTCCACAACATGGGACACTACCAGCCGCAGTGCCATACACTGACAAAGCATTTATTGTGACCCCAACCCTGGCTGCGTGTGACGAGGAAGTGTGGCCAGTTTGCAAATAGATGGACACGAATCGACGAGCAGCCCCCTACTGTATACATGCATCTGTCAGGATCGCGCTCATTGTCACCATTTTGTCTTTCTCACACGAGTGATAATCTGCGATATAGTTTGAGTGCATCACTTTCATCTCCGATGTCTGAGCAGTGAAATTGACAGGGGCCCAGCTGTCTGCCTGCATGTTTGCCTTTACTCCTCTCTATTACTACCACCTCCCTCTGTAATTACGAGCTCCACTGCACACAGACACACCATCAGGAGGGACCACGGCCACAAGCGCACCAACATGATTGTCGTCGGTGTGGCATTTTGAATTCCCTCTGTGTGAGAGCTGCAGGCCAACAGGAGGATTTTAGTACATCTGAGGTGTCACAGCCTGCGGGCCAATTAGCCGGTGGGGATTAGAGATGCTGGATTTTGTATAGTACCATTAGACTGTTTGCTCACCCCTCATTGGTTCACCATCTGGACGTTCTTTCTTTCCCTGGCTTTTCAGCGGTGCTGTATTAATGCCGCACAGCCGGCAGCATGGCGGGCTAAAGGAAGGAAGTAAGGAGGAAGTTGGGACAACACATAAAAGATCCAAATGAATTGACCGTGGTTGAATGTGCCCAACCTGATACAGGTGATATGTATCACCTGAAAATTAAAATGAATCTGCAAAAGTCATGGTAGGACATCGCCTCAGAGAAAAAAAGATGAGCAGTTAAATCCAGGTTTCACCATTTCACACATTAGCCGCAGAAGTAGATTATACTACATAAATATTCCTTCAATCCCTGCTCATGTTCACCTGTCAAACTTAATATGTTAAGTTTCTAATGTGAAATCATGCACGAGCCTGATGATTGATCTCGACGTGGGCTTTAAAGTCGGCATTAAAACTCCTCATTTGGGATGTTCCACAAGGGTATTTCCGTTTGGAAGACAGTGGGCTAAGAAGATTATAAAAGCACAGTTTTCAATTTATCTCCCACACCCTGACTCTGCTCACTGACTGGGTCTTATCATGTGTTGCCAGGAGTTCCAGCAGCATCTTCCTCTCTGTATGCCAGAGTGTGTGTGTGTGTGGAAAAAAAGGAAAAAAAAGGGCTGATGTTCATGCATTATGTCAACTAACCTCACCTTACTTCCCATTTGCAGTGTGCAAAGAGACTGACGATAGATCATACCATTGACTGGCCTTTGTGTGAGTCAGAGAGGAATAAAGAGAGAGAGAAGTTGTTGATGGAGGAAAAAAAAAACTCCGCAGGAGTAAGGATATAAAACCTTGAGACAAGAGGATGCTCCTCTCTCAAACCCGCTGCCATCTCAGTGGTGGAAATGTTGGAGTTGGGGAGGGCCGACTTTGAGGTGACATTGACGCTATGTAGATGAGAGCGAGGATCCTGCTCCATGTTACGTCCCTGCTCGCTTCTACTCACAGACGGCCGCAGCTCCTTTCCCCGTCTTCTCCCCCCCCCCTCTCTTTCAGCACCACTCCTTTAAGGACAGCACCTCGCTCTCCAAGGCGGATCTCTCCTCCATCCCCTCAGGATCCTATGTACTGTTTGGTGGTCGGATGCAAAGTTTTTGGTTTAATTTTTGCAAAAGTGTGAGGAAGTAACTTTTTTTTTCCTTTTCAAAATTTGGATTCCCTCTTTCCGGCCAAAACAAACCTACACTGTAAGTATCGGTGTGAAAAAATCATGTCTAGCCGTATGTTTGCTGCCTCTTTCCAAAGGAGGACATAGAGATAAACTGATCAGGGTCACCAGTGGACTTAACGTCAGGCGCGTTTTTAACGATACCACATGTAAATATGTCCAAACGGCAAGAAACGCATTGGTGACAAAACCCCAGTGGGAGTGTACTGCTCTTTCTGAAATATCAGTAGTAACATTGACCGAATTAAGCCGAATTAGAAAACGAACAAATTAGTAAACACAGCTATGTTTTACTATTTGTGCCCCGTGATGCTTCTCGCTTTTGCGCACAGGATTTGCTACGCGCACCATCTTCTCAGCTATGATCTTTTGTATTCAAACGTAAAGAAAAAAAGTAAAAGCGGCCAACTTTGAAATGAACGGAGCGGAGACAATAAATCCCGACTCTTTTTGAAGTTGCCTGTCAGATCTGCACATTATGTCTCTTGATACTGACCGAATTAAATGAAAATGTGGGTGATTATATTTACTACGTCCAGCAGATATTTATTCCTCTCAGACTGTAAAATTTGCAGCCACTGCAGGTGATTCATTGCATTGCATTATCTTAGTGTCGCGCTCCTAAATGTGTTTAATCGCGCCTCTCTTGTCCCGGAGCAGTGGGAAGTGGGCCATTGAATTTAGAGCAGAATGAATCAAGGACAAGAGCGAGCTCTAAATTTCCACAAACGGGCTTTTACTCCAGGCTGTTAAAAGTGTTTCTCTTTGCGTGAGAAGTCTTTATTTGATCCCGTGGGGTTCACGGGTCATGGGCCATTTTTTTTCTCCCCACCCCTGAAGAAATGTCAGATGGGCGCCTTTTTTAAGTCCAAGAGAGAACAATGGCCAACAAAACATGCAATCTGGCGTTTAAAATTTTGGATTTTATCATATATCGTCGTTAGATAAGTCCTCTTTTATTGGGCTGAAATTATAATTTAAAAATCAAACATATATTCCTAGAATCACTTGAGATAATTCAATGCTCCAGTAAATTATATGATGTAACTCGTTGATATTGTGTATGTATATAATGTAATTCAATTACATGATGTAATTTTCCATCTGATGTATTTGCTAACCTTGTCCGTGACCATCCCTGTTTGCAGGTTGACTCCTGAGGTGTCTCTGAGCACTCTCAGACTATTCGTCCCTTCTTGGCGTTTCTCTGGGGGCTTCTGTGTGTGTGTGTGTGTGTGTGTGTGTGTGTGTGTGTGTGCGGGACGGAGAAGCTGCCGACTGCCTGAACCGGTGCTGAACCTCCGCTCCTAACACTGGTCAGGACTTCCCGACGCGCGCAGCGACCATGGCCACTAACGGGACCAAAGCTTCGGACGGACATGTCTTAACGGAGACTGTGAACGACGCACCGACCACCACGCCAAATGACAAACCCAAAACCTTGGTGGTGAAGGTGCAGAAGACGAAAAAGGAGATACCCGAGAGGGAAACATGGGCTGGGAAATTTGACTTTCTACTCTCGTGTGTGGGATACGCAATCGGACTCGGAAATGTCTGGAGATTTCCTTATTTATGTGGGAAAAACGGAGGAGGTAAAGAAGAATTTTGGCATTTTTCCAGTTTCTCTATACACCAACAGGAGTGCACAGGTGTCGGCATTCACAGCTAAGCGTCTGTTCCTGGAGGGTTTTTAATTTAAGTGAATCTTAGACGATTTCTATTCGTTCGTAGCCGTGCGTAATTACGCACAGTCGAAACGCTGCACTCTGCAGCGTGAAACAAAACGCTACCAAATATCTTATCCGGATTATGTTGAATGTCGATAGTTTTTGGGAGTTTGCTCTCACTCACACACTTTTACCTCTCATTCAGGAGCCTTCTTGATTCCCTACTTTTTGACCCTCATATTTGCTGGCATGCCCCTGTTCTTTCTGGAGACGGCGCTTGGTCAGTACACCTCTATTGGAGGGCTTGGAGTGTGGAAACTGGCCCCCATGTTCAAAGGTAAAGGTCTCTCCATGCCCAAAATAATGACGTTACTGATGAACACGTTGAATGTGTACAAACCAAACGGAGAACACCATGGATGCATTTGCGTATATCATCCTTTTCTTTGGTGCACCTTTATAGACAACACATCATGCATATGCTTTCCTGTTCCAGGTGTGGGTCTGGCTGCTGCTGTTCTGTCTTTCTGGCTCAATATCTATTACATTGTAATCATTTCCTGGGCTATTTACTACCTGTACAACTCCTTCACTACTGTGAGTATTTTGATCTTACTACATATTTAGGTTTTACACCGTAGCCGGTTCCTTTTGCCAACACTTATGTAAGACCTTACAGCTTTTAACCGAGAATGACATTTATTACTTCCTTTCCCACATAATTAGTGCTTTGCACAACATATTGATAAATGCATTTGGGCATGAGTCATTCAATCCTTTGAGAGAAGCATGAAATCGCAGTGTCCCAAATGAGTATCGTGGACTTGGCTGCTTGTCAGCAAGAGAGAATGGGGCCCTGAGGTGGGAAAGTGGTCCAAGTAAAAAGTGGTCTGAGTGTGATGTTCTTTTCTTTTTCTTTCTTTAATTTTCAGTCCCTGCCATGGCAGACTTGTGGCAATCCGTGGAACACTGACCGCTGCTATACCAACTACAGCCTCCCAGACACTAAAAACCTTACCAGCGCTGTGGTGGAATTCTGGGAGTAAGCTGAAATAGACTATAGTTTGTTGAGTCCTCAAGGACACTTGACTATTGTTAACAGATTTAAGCTGCACAGGAAGGTCACCCACAGAAAAAAGCAGGGCTCAGCCCTCCAAATCCTTTTATAGTCATGTACCCCTAGTAACTAGTAAATAGGAAAATAGTAACTATTCAGACATGGATGCAGTTTTGTTCCTGCACCCCTGAATGCTGCATGCACTCAAGAATGCATCAGTAAGTCAACGTTAACCCTTCCCTGCAGACGTAACATGCACCAGCTGACTGACGGCCTGGATAAGCCTGGGGAGATCAGGATCCCACTCGCCATTACACTCGCTATTGCATGGGTGCTCGTCTACTTCTGCATCTGGAAGGGGGTCAGCTGGACTGGCAAAGTAAGTCAAAGGAGAATGCTTAGAAAAACAAATGACTTTGCATCATTTCACAACAAAAAGACGTCAGCGTCATTGCTCAAGGTCGTAGAACAGACACAATGACATGATGGATGCTGCTCACATGACTTGGCTCATGATTATGTAAGTCTGCTTAACTTTATATTTGATCCCAATTTGATTTGGATCAGCTTCCTGTTATGGCTGGGTTGAGTTTAATGAGGAGAAATGTTTTTTGTGGTTTAACTAATTCAATGAGATTCCAAAACGACGATTGCAGACAATGCCTAAAAACACCTGCTCAGACTACACTGCATTTTTCATGCAAATTCTCGCACATAAAAAACTGTATTCTACAATCACCTACATTTTCTGGAGAAGAATGAACACAGCATTTTCTTTCAGTCATATTTTAAATAAATTCATCACTTCATTTCCAAGGAAGAGTCTCAGCAACTTTATTATTATTTTCAACAACAGAATTTCCTCTAGCTCAACTCGTAGTCACTGAATGATCTGAGATGTGCTGACTTTGATTGGAGAATACAGAATTAGTTCAGATAAGGAGGGTAATAGTGCAGTGGGAGTGTGCTGAACCCAGCCATTCTGGGGTCATCTTGCCTCCGGGGATCAGCTGACTAGGTCATTGTTCTGTGAGGATGGTGGTGCAGAAACACTTCACGACGACTTGTTCAACTTTACACTTCTCTTTACGTTCCTCCGCCTTTCTGGAGAAATATCTGACGTGGACTAATTCAAGCATTTCACTTTCACAAGTTAGTGTGGGCTGAAAGGGACCATGTTGGTGTTTGTAACAGTAACTCTCTGCCCCACAGGTGGTGTACTTCTCAGCCACATACCCTTACTTCATGCTGTTCATCCTGTTTTGCCGTGGCGTCACTTTACCCGGAGCCATTGATGGAATCCTCTTCTATATCACACCAGATTTTGAGAAACTTAAGGAGTCTGAGGTTTGCTTACTTCACTTGTCTCTGATATTATCACACTTTTTTGTGAGTTTTGCAAATAAGGCTCTCTCACTGGAAGTTGCGCCACAACGATTAAAAAAAAAATATATATATACACCTCTAAACATGAGGCAAGTTTTATGAAGTCAGAAATACACCGGCAGTCATGAGAATGAACAGGAAACCACAAGAAAAGGTCTTGGGAGGGTGAAAGGGGATCAGAGTGAATATGAAAGGACAATATATGACGAGAAACCAGAAGTTAAAGCATAAATGTATAGACGTGTGCTGCATGTGATCTCCTTGTGCTTTCAGGTTTGGCTGGATGCTGCCACTCAGATCTTCTTCTCCTACGGGCTGGGATTAGGCTCTCTGATTGCCCTCGGCAGCTATAATCCCTTTAATAACAATGTGTACAGGTACATTTCAGTTGATGTACTCCTGAATTAAACACCCACACCTATGAAATTTTACCACTTCTGAAGAGTCACACAAAAACTGGTCACTTTCTTTGTCCTTTATTTTTGGTTTCACAGTTATTGGAGCTCCTGAAGCCTCCAGCTGTATCAGACGTTTCACTGTTTAACTATATGCTGTTTTTACTGTCACAGGCACCGATGTTTAGATTTTTTAATTGGCGGTCAACAGCCCAACTGTATCTGTGGCTCCATCTGATGAAGCTCTGTTTTAGAACGTTTCAATGTAAATGTGTTCAGCTGCCATGTTAGTGAAGGATGCAAAATGGCTTTCCAGTGAATCCCCCCACCCCCCCTCTCAATCTGTGACGGGTTGATAAGGAATTGATACAGGCGTGACAATGGCTGCCTTGTGCTTTGTCTCTCCACTACAGAGATTCTGTCATTGTCTGCTGCATCAACTCCTTCACGAGCATGTTCGCTGGCTTTGTCATCTTCTCCATTGTGGGATTCATGGCCAATGTAACAAAGAAACCCATTGCTGATGTGGCAGCCTCAGGTAATTGCAATCAATTTTGAAACTCAAGAGTGACAAAAGACTGGCAAGAGACACTGCAAGAAATAAGCTCTGGAAATATGCGAGGTGTTGTTTCTTTTCATTCAAGAAGAAATTAGGGGACGTTAGACTGGGCAGCTGTGTGTAACGTCTGATTTCTGGGTTGAGCGAGAACAAAAATATGTTTAGTGATTTTGCTAATCTCTCTGCCCTTTGTTAACATTCAAGTCTGACACCAAGCCCTCCTATTTCCAGGATATTCTTTTAGCTTTCTGTTGAGTTATCCTGAATTACAGCTATAGTACCCTGAAAGCACTCTGAATATTTAGTCCCTTCTGTAATCACACACTACAAAAACATACTATATCATTTTACATACCATTCATTTCAGGACCTGGCCTGGCGTTTTTGGCTTATCCTGAGGCCGTCACCCAGCTGCCTGTCTCTCCTCTCTGGGCCATCCTCTTTTTCTCCATGCTGCTGATGCTGGGAATTGACAGCCAGGTAAAGAAAATCTAGGTGCAAGCATTCAGCTGTCAGTCAAAGGCTTTTATGTGTAAAACTAGAGGTGATCTTGTTCTCATGTAAGAGAATGTTCTTTTGACTAGATTTTCATATGTGCTTCATGTGACTTAAGGTTTGATCGCTCTATTAATATGCATACAAGCTGTACATATTATAGATAAGCATCATGTTTTTACAGTGGCAACAGTGAGTTTCATGACTCTGCACTATTCTCCAGTTCTGCACCGTGGAGGGTTTCATCACAGCACTGGTGGACGAGTTCCCTCACGTTCTCAGAAAACGCCGGGAGATCTTCATTGCAGTTGTCTGCCTCATTTCATACATCATTGGATTGTCCAATATCACACAGGTAAATAAGTGTTCTTCATTTGAGACAAGCACCAGAAGATCAACGTTACTGCATAGTAGACATTACCACTGTGATACCATGGAAAAAAACACAATGCAGAAAGTTGCATCTCCCCCCGTCACGAGTTAAAAATGACTAAAAAGAATCACTGCAGGCCAAGGTCTTGTTTGCCAGTGAGTGGAAGACCCTAAATTGTCCCTCCACACTGCCACACTGGATTCTCATCACGACAACATTCCCAGCCCTGCTGGATCGAGGGAGTTGTGCTGCTGCAGGCACTACAAAGTATTTGAAGCTTCACAAAGTCTAAAACTGAAACTGTAGCAGGCCACTCTGAGCTGGTCCTGTAATGACTTGATAGAGATTATGGACAGCCAAGAAGTGTTTTTCTAAACCTTTGATATATATAGTCTGTGCTTCAGAACTCCACACTCCTACCCACCAGTTCTGTCCTCAGCCATCACTCACGCGTGCCTACCATAGCCACTGGTGCTCCTGATCATACACTTGACCAGTTTGGTGCTGTCCTGCATGTCCGAGCATTCAATTCTTCTCTTTCATCTCGTTTCTCTGCATAACTTTTCTTCCTTTTGCAGGGTGGTCTGTACGTGTTCAAGCTATTTGATTACTATTCCGCTAGTGGGATGTGTCTGCTTTTCCTGGTCTTCTTTGAGTGCATCTCAATTTCATGGTTCTATGGTAAACCACACTTCTGCCTCCATAATCCTTTTAGGAATATTTCTACAAAATCTATACTCTTGTCCAAGAAATACAAATTTTCTTTGATTCATTCATTTTTTTTACATCCAATGTGTCTACAACATTGGGCAAATCTTTTGTCCTATTTGTGCTTTCAGGTGTGAATAAATTCTACGACAACATTGAGGAAATGGTTGGCTACAGGCCCTGTCTGTGGTGGAAGGCATGCTGGGTCGTTTTCACTCCTCTCATTGTGGTTGTAAGTGGACATAATTGGAATATATGCTACAATATACCAAACACTAACGGGGATAATGACAGTTTTTGATGAATATCTTACAAAAATCCATCATGATTGAACAATTATGCTGCTCTAATTGCCCTCAGACTTTCTGTAAGCATAATGATGAGCAAAGGGATCTGTTTCTTTGTCTCCTTTATCCAGGGAGTCTTCTTGTTTAGTGCAGTGCAGATGGTCCCTCTCACCATGGGAGACTATGTGTTCCCAGCCTGGGGACAGGGTGTTGGATGGCTCATGGCCCTCTCCTCCATGACCCTGATCCCAGGGTACATGGGCTACATGTTTCTGACACTCAAAGGCACATACAAAGAGGTAAGATAGATGTAGATTTAGTTCATTCATCTCATCAATACTTGCATTGGAATAGTTAAATACTTATAATTAAATACTCAATTCAGTCACCACTAGCAAGTCCTGGGTCACGTCACACAAGTCCAATGTGTGTAGTTGAAACATTTCATGACAAAACCAGAGAGACAGGGTTTCATTTAATCTCAGATTGCTTGTAGTTTGCTGAAGATGATCATTCATCTTCTGTCTGACACTCATCCTCCATCTCACTCCTGTCGCTGACAAATTGATCCAATGTGAAAATGTATTAAGGAGCTCAAAAAACGTTTTGGGATATTAGACTACATGTGCTATGTGAATGCAGTCTGATGGAAGCAGTCTGGGTGAAAGTAACACTTGGGGAAGGCTCTGGAGATAGAGATTCCAGTTATTGGCTGACCAAACAAATAATGGGAGTGTCAAAACATGACTTTGCAGTTAAAAAGGTTGGGATGGTCACGGTAGCTCAGGTTATGGAAGAGTACATCTGCACCAGACTTTAAGAATGGATTATGACAGAAATATCATCATATGAGAGGAAGCTGGCGAGAATTAACAATGATGGAGGAGAAGAGAGGGGTCCATGGGATCATTTCTTTAATTACCGGCTTGTGAAAACAGGACTAAATATTTGTTATGTTTTAATGTATATGTATAATGCATTGGCATATACTGTATATGCAGGTGCTATTAATCTGGGATCCACTGGAACCCCATGCGACTGACCTGTCTTAATGTGTGTAATGAAAAAGCTTTTGCTTTTAAAATCTTTAAAGCCAAAACATAGTAGACTCAAGGAGAGAATTCATTCTTCTAAGTCCTACGGCTCACATCCAAGTCACTGATGTTTAAGTCAAAGTCAGGTTGCAAGTCTTTATTACAGCCAACAGCTGCCAGAATACGTCTGCATCCTGTATGGGTGACAGTCCAGGTTGACACTAACGTGTGTGAGAATTAAACAATGTTAATGTGATTTCACAAGAACTGACCTATGAACTCAGGTTAGCACTGGCATTTTTCTTTTTTCAAAAAAAGCCACAGTTGAAGGTGATAATGGTGGTGATAACTGACATGAGGTGAACAACAGTAGGAAATAGAATAGAATAGATACCTTATTCATCCCCGAAGGAAAATGGGAGAGAAAAGGAGAACAGGATTGTATAACAGCGTGTGTTATTAGTTCTGTTAAACAGTTCAGAAGCATTTGTTCCTCTACCAGCAGCATTCATCTGCAGAGAGAGAATTTCCACTGATCTTATTAGCTCAGTTAATACCCCTTTGTTTCAACATTTACATTAAGAACGTCATGATTTGCAGTCATCCACAAAGGGCAGAATATGGACTGCAAATCTATACAGGCCCTGTTTACAGATATAGCTTTTATAGACGCTGCTGACAGAATAAATTGTCCTAATTGCAGGCAGCTCAATAGCTGCTGTCAAAGGCGATGTGCAGGTGTCAGAGCCTTCAGCAGCAGCTGATTGTAGCAATCAGCCGGGCTGATTAGTGCTCTGCACGCAGGCACAGGCTTCATCTCACAAACACTCGATATAAATGGCCACAGCACTGCAGACTGGAGACCCTATCCACTGTTCAAATCAATGCAAAGACCAGTTTGGATGGTTTGATTCCGTTTCCTGAGGAAGTTTGGCCTGTAAAACTTTGTGTTTGTGTCTTTACTATTCAGTTCAGTCAAGTGGTGGTATCATGTATAGAGGGAAATGTATAAATGTGTTTTCTGTGGAGTATCTTCTAGATGTTTAGCCCACAGCCCGAGGCGACACATTTATCAGCTTCACAGATGGTGCACATTGTTTAGATTCATTGCAAACTTTGCAGCTTTTCTCTTTCCACTGTTTTTCCAAATTCTAGCGAATATAACACCTACACATGTTTTAATGGTGTGACAACAGATTCCTACTTCAACTGCTTGGGATGTGACCATATATGAGATAACGTGATAATCCAATATTAAAATATAGTTTAATTAAAACAGTAGAGATAGAGAGAGAGAGAGAGAGAGAGAGAGAGAGAGAGAGAGGGAGACTTGAGAGATGTAGGAAGAAAAGTGTTGAAATTGCATTCACCATTTTTTACGGTACTTCTTATTGCAGCGCCTGCGGCAAATGATCAAGCCTGTGGTACTATCAAAGGCTCAGGAAAATGGCCCAGACCAGCAGACAGAAAACCAGAGTCAGAATCCTGCCAACGAAGAAGCCTACATCTAGAAACGTCTGCCTGTCTCTCTGTCTCGGTGGCCAGCTGGGCTCTGTACCCAGAAGAAACGTAATCAAGGTTGGGAACGACCACCAGACGTCCATGTCTGCTTTTATTCACCTACCTCCTGGGGACACGTGAGACCAACCTGATTACACTGTTCTTTTTAGCTCATGTTTTTTTGTTTGTTTTTTTATTTGTATAATACGGAGTTATAAAGAAATATGAGGCAAAACAAACTACCCAGCAAAGTTGTTGTGTAATTATGAATTTCATTATGCAAAAAAGGTAGTCTTTTTAGTGAAGGACATGTGACTTAGGCAATTATTGTATAATAAATATATAATTTAAATTTGGAGGCCCATTGATTCTATAGTATTGTGCTACTTTGAAGATATTAAGAAATGTACTAAACAATTACTGTACAAAGACATATATTGGTTAAATGCCTTTTGCTTGTACATTAAATAAATACATTACAAATGAATGCAGTGTAGTAGGTGGAAAAATATGAGGAAAATGAGAATGTGCAACAGGAAAGGACAAATCTGCTTGTGTGTATAGAATATTATTCAGCCAAGCTATAATTTCCTTGCAGGATCCTGCGGGTCACCTGAAATGTTTACCAGCCATGTCTGGGGCTACTTTTGAAAAGCACAAGTACAGAACAGAATTTAAAGTATCCGACTTCATTCGGCTCGAATGAAACGTGTGACAACTGCAAAACTATTTTACACATAGCACGAGACTGTCATGTCATATTTGTTTCTTTGTTTTCTAAAAGAACAATAACAATGTCAGAATCTTTTTTTGTACTTTTTTTTTTTTGTATGTGTGAGAATGAGAAGGACCAAACTCAGACGTGTTTGAAAGGTTGGTGCAGATATTTGCCCCTCGACTCTATGTGGATTAAATCACTTTTCCACTTTTACCACATGATAGAGCAAGGAAGTAAATAATCTGCCTACAAGCACAATTTTAAATATCTGTAAACCTCTACCAGCCAACAATGGTAGAGCTTTTACAGAAATCCCACTGTGGACTATACTTCTGCCTGACGGGGACTGTTTGCTTCTAATAACCATTTAAATATAAAAACCTGTGTTGCTAAAATAGTTGTGGTGCAATAATAAAAAAATATATATTTCAAAGGTTTATGGAAAAGCAGACTGCAGCATTGTAGCCTGTGCGATGGATGAACGTGACCACTACTCTGCCTGTTGTTTACTTGTGTATCTACTTAGTGACCCACTCCTCAGGAAAAAGTAAAAAAGGTGGACTTGACCAAATGATACAGTTGAAAATGAATGCTGTATTTAGAAAAGGAATCATCTTCTCCTGAATCCATTCTTTTTAGGCACCAACAAAACATGAAATTACAGAAAAAGAAAAAAGAAAAAGCCGCACACTTAGCTGCACTCAAACGCTGATCCAAGTGGTGGCCTTTCTGTTTTATCTCATTATTTTCAAAGTTACACGTGACTGAAGATATCCAGTATCAGAGTCAGAAAGAGACACTTTAGGTCAGAGTTGGCAAAAGTACTGTTAGCACAACTGGACCTCCCCAGACGCTGTACCGGCCAACACCACCGAAACTACACCTTTTCATAGGATAAAGAAAACCTATTATCACATATCAAGTTTGTTTGGCAATATTAGAACCATGGTGAGTGACTTTGTGAGAGACCACAGGTATTACTATGGAAAGAGATCAAGAAATTACGCTTCTGTGGCAGCTACTTGCGGCAGAAATCAGGTTGAGTCTCGCTTATTTTCTTTTATTTATATATTTTTTTCGAAGATATGTAAATTAAAAATGTGCAATGACAAAGGGTTCCATTAATTTTGTTTAAAGTCACCACACTACGATTTTCTCTCTTGAATGATGTTGTAAACTGGACTGTGTAATACATGTATCTGTGAATGTCCGTAAAAACCTGAGTTCTTTCTTTTCTTTCGTCTAAATGTTGAACAAATTGTGATATTATTTGCTGTTTTCTGCAATAATATTATCTCAGAAACTAAAGCACATATCTCTTGCAAAACTGTAAAAAATATAATTATGATAACAGAATAGAGAAATAATAAAGGTGATAATGATAATACTGTAATAGAAATGTCTAGTAAGAGAATATTGTTTTGTATATTTCTAGCTGTTTCTTGGGCCTAATGTAAAATATTCAATGTAAAAAAAAACATACATGTCTTTAGATGGTGTTATATGAAAAAGCATGATTGCAATAAATGTTATCTGCATAAATAAATAAAGACCTATAGATTATAATGTTTGTGTCCTGTAATGCAGCTTTATTTGTGTGATCGTGAAAGACATGAGAAGCCACGAAAAAAATAACTGGACACCCTTGGTAACAATGTTACCGACTTGTTAAATAGAGGAATAAAAAATGGCCTTTGCATTGTTGAGTGAAATTTGCATGACATTGACCTCTTCCGTTATGGGCTCGTTCTGCTAATATGCATTTCATAACATGGAAATAAAAATGCAATGAGGCAAAACAAACCTAGATCTAGGTCTTTTGTAGTGCAGGTGTTCAAGGAAAATTCTGTATTGTCAAAATATGCTGTTCATAAAACATGCATTCTGAACAAGGTGCCCTATGGGTCTTTTTCTTGCCCCGCACCTGACCTGACCCCCACTACCCGCACGCCTCTATACTTCCACCCCCATCCTTTCCCAATGCAATGTAAAGACCTCCGAGTGGCATTGATGCTGATACGTGATAAATCTCTTGCATACAGATGTAACTGTTTGCACTCTCTCACTCACTCACACAAACACACACACACACACACACACACACACACACACACACACACACACACACACACACACACACACACACACACACACACACAGTGTAATTTTCTACCATTTGAACAGGTCACAGCCCCTCTGCAGGATGGCTGCAACTGAGGCTAAACAAGGCTAAATATTGAGCCCACATCAATACATGGAGCCTGTCGGCACAGTCTGCAGCGTGGCTCACAAACCTAAAGCTAGCTAATACACACAATGAAAAGTGGGAACAGCAATATAAGTCAAACTTCAAATTAGAGGCTGTTTAGTTTAATCCATCAGCAGCAACAGCAACTGTCTGTTTTGATTCAAAATGTGGAGGGTGAAAAAGGATGCTTTACATCCTTACATGCTTCTGTCTGTACTGGTTTTCCTTGATCTCAGTGCAGCATTTGAATCAATTGTCCACCAAATGCTCATACAACAACTACAACACTTACTTGGCATTGCATTGAATTTGGATTTTTCTGCCACCTTTTTATCTCACAACAAGCTAATTCATACATTCTAGGGTTGGTCAGAACTTCCTGTCTTCCTGCTCTTCTATCCCTGCCTTCTGCTCGTGTCTCTCTTTCTTTAAGTCTCTCTACTTGCTTCTCTCTGTCAACTTGCCCCTTTTGCTCTCTTTTGCGCCAACTGGTCGAGGCAGAAGGCCCTCCACATGAAGCCTTGAATCTTCCCAATGTTTCTGAGTCTATAAAAGGAAGCGTTCCCTTACTTCGGTCATTAAGAGCTGCTTGTGTGAATGTTGGGTTTCTGTTAGAGTCGTCAGTTTGCTGAGCATCATGAGACGACTGTTGATGTGAATTACTTTTATAAAATTAAAATCTGACTTGAATTCACAACTTTGTCAGTCACTCTCACAGTGCATGTTCCGGACCGAGGTCATAGGCATCCCCAGGTCTCTTTGTTTGGGTGTGATAGGTTGTAGCGGCAAGCTGCACTCAAAATACAAGGTCATTGTTTCTTGTCAGCCATGTTCAAGCTCAGTGCAGCAGAGATTGGAGGGAGAATAGTAATTATTCCCTAAAACTGCATTTGTACCCCCAACCACTGTTTTGTCTTTTTCTCATGTGTTTGTTTCTCATTTAGACAAAACCTCAAGGCATGTGGTTAAGTTGAGGTACAGAAAATATATTCATTTCCATTTGTAATGTTGATCAGAAAATGCTACCATGGTCATTATCATACACAAATATCAGTATAACCCTTATTTCTGAGAATGTTCCTATAATAAATGTTAAATAATGTGTTGTGCTATGATGTATAAGTGTCCTAGGGGCCTGCATGGGCATATAACTTGTTTTTTAGAGTAAACAGTCCAAAAGAACGTAACCCACTGGTGGAAGTTATAAGACATTGAACAGTGTGTTTTGTGTATCTGAAGGGAGACGGACAAACTCACAAAAGGATTGTTGTACCTTAGCAGACACCTTTGGCCGTACTTGCGAGGATCGGGTGGTTTTGAGTGTGTCTGTGTGCATGCATGCATGTGATCCAGCATGTCCTTGTGAGTATGCATATGAGTCTGTGTTTGTTCATCTGAGCATGCTGCGGTCATGGAAGTGTTAGCTGTGGCGATGACACAGACGTGAGGGGAGCAGCTCTGACAGCTCTAGTCTAGCAGAGGTAGTAGCAGCTCAGAGGTCAGCTTCGGGGTGGGGGGGTGGAGGGCTCAACAACTCACACACAGTTAGGAAACGTTAGTCTGCTTTTTCTCTTCCGTCGACTTGGCAAAGGCTCTCATTTGCATGCTCGCTCTCCAACCACATAACAATCACTTGGTAGTGACGTGTGCAGCAAAATAAAAAAATCTTACTGCTGCAAGGCTCTGTTTTTTCCACTCTTGCTTCATTGGGATGATGCAGTAAAGTTATGCAATTGAATAACAGGAGAGAGGTCACTAATAGGAAGTTTCTGTTTTGTTTGGAGAGGATGGCCAAAAAATGATGACGCATCCTCAGCTGATTATAATAGTAAAATAACAATTAAACTTAACTGTGGTGTGATGTGGAGATAAGTACAATTTATCTGTATGTCTATGTCCCCACATCTTGATTAATGAAGTTTTCTAGATTGAGACCAGCACTGAGCGTGGAGGCGCTCAGGAAACTGAAGCATCAGTCAGGAACTCAGGAAATGACATCAGGTGCAGTGTGTGCCTGTGCTGATGTTCCAGCAGCTCCGTAGACGTTAAAGAGAGATGACGGAGCTGCTCCACAGTCATCTTCAACTGACAGGTCAGGTTATTCACTCAAGGCTCACTGTGTTGGCTCTGAAATCCAACCGACGTAAAAAGGTAACCAGAAAGTCACTGTGGATCACGGATACTCCTTTAACCTAGCAGGCCCAGTAAGAAACATAAAACTGGTTGTTGCGGCAAAGTGAATTAGTTGAAGTTACCAGTAATGCCTGGAGACCCTAAATGCTTGCAACACTGATAACACAGCAGTGGAGAGCTCAGTGGAGGGATTGTCATACGCCATGGAAACATTGACAAACAGCTTGTTGCAAGAATACAAACAGAGATCTCCTAAAAATATCAAATTTTGTTGTTGGTGACACAGGTGATCAACAAATGCCGTCCGCCCGTTGACAGCTGGGATCGGCTCCAGCACATCCGTGACCTGTAAGCAGAATAAGCGGCAGAAGAAAAAGAAAGAATGACAGAAATTGGTTGAAATTCTAAAATTTACGGAACCAGAGCATTTTCATTTCAACACAACAGCATCTAATGTCCCTCAGACCTTCGGGTCCTGCCCTGATCTGGGACTATTGGATGTTCCTGGAGTCATACAGAGTGACACGTCTTTAGCTTCAATTCTGCTCCACAGAAGTCGTGACTCTGGTAACCACATTCATTCAACTGTCAAACAACATGGAGGATTTCATATGTGTGGCTTTGGACTTCTCTATTATTTTGTGCATTGATTTGATTGATTGATGTGTGTCATCTGTGTCTTGTTGTCTTGTCCCTGATTTTTGCATAAAGCACTTCCAGTTGCCAAATATAAACAAATTACCTAAATTACAAAAAACTCTATCATAATGTAAAATAAAACTAAATCAGGTTCACTTTATGGAATGTATCATTTCTGTTGCTATTTGCAGAGCTTGACATTTGTATGATGATGACTAGTGCTGATGCTTTGAAAATCCAGTTTACAGTTCCAAGCACTTCCATTAGCACTGATCCCTTTTCCTCCAGCTGACCAAAGTTAAAATAGAATATTAGTGGTCATCGTAGCGCTCCCTCTGTTCACCTTTACAACAGGCGACAGATAGCATATCTGCTCCCAGCACACTGACAGAGAGTCAGGCAGAGAGAGAAGCAAATGCCCTTATCACTGGCTGCCACATGATGGGATTAGCCGGAGTGTTGTCTAACAAAGCATTAATGAACAGTTTTAATTGCCTGCACAGCATACCCTGCCAAGCCTTGCCTGAAACACACACACACACACACACACACACACACACACACACACACACACACACACACACACACACACACACACACACACACACACACACACACACACACACACACACAGATTGCTGTCAGTGTACATACAAACTGAGCACACACTGTAACACACCTGACAA
>CAAKHB010000525.1:120158-164879 GCA_901007665.1 Aeoliscus strigatus
GCCCCATCCCAACCCCAACCCTAATGTGAAACCAAGGCTTTACCCTGAAATCCAATGATTTACACAATGTTTCTACAAAAAGAAGGCACACACACACACACACACACACACACACACACACACACACACACGAACATGTGACTGTGATGCATTTGGGTCCATCCTAAGTAGTGTGAAAGTTATTCAGAATTAGTGTCCATCACTGGAATACATATAAGCTATTTTTGCCATCATTCTAATCTATTTAAGTACAATGTGAAAATATTTGAAAATGTTCATCTATATTAATTTCCATGCCCTCTCACATGCACGAAAACAATATTGATTTTTGGTTGTCAACACTAACACCATATTACACACTGTAAAAAAAATAAAAATAAAAATAAATCTCTGAAAACGCTCAATAGCAAGTCAAAGTGATGCAATAGATTTTTGACTTTTCTCAAAGTTCGTTGCTGACATTAGCCAAGGTCAATAAAATAACTGATATGTGGAACTTAATCGAAATTTTACAATCAAACAGGTAGTGAATGATAATGAGGAATGATAGCAAAAGTTGAAAAGTGTGAAGACACTATGCTAGTGAGGTAGAAGGGTGAAAGAGCAACAGAAAGTGGCTTATATGTGGCAATGTGTTTAAGACTAGACTGAGTATGCCAAGGTGATGGCAACTATAAGTGGCAGCCCCCCCCAACACACACACACACACACACACACACACACACACAACTCTCCTCTAATCAACTCCCCACGTGAACAGAGACCATGGAAAGAGTGACAGCCCTGCTGACTATATTAATCAGTTCAACTCCATTTTTACAGTGTCAAATCATAACAGCCGTTACATGTTTTAGGAGGAGGCAATAGTCGAAGGTATGACACAAAAAATGTTGAATATGCGCAAACCGACCTTCTCCAACCTATCATCCTGGCGACTTAGAGGAGGAACACGTGTTTGCTGGCCTGAAGACCAAATTAGTCAGGCTGATGTTACAACATGCATGTAATGAAGTGATTTGTTTACCTGGAACCAGCAGCAGCAGCAGCACTGCTAAGGTCAAGGGCAAGGCTTCCTACTTGTCTGAGGGTGAGGGTTTTGACTTGGACTAGTCAGACGTGTTGTAGCCAGGTCCAGCACCAGTGAAAGGAATGGAAGTGACATCTACTCACTTCTACCGGCTCAGGAAATATGTTTTTGCATAAAATACTTCTGACGCTTTGTGACCTCAGAGCCTCAGTAGCCAAATTCTGAAACAATTCAGTCTTTACACCCAAGTCCCAAAACAAGACAGCCTTTTTAAAAAAAGGCAAGTGTAATGTTAGTCTCTGTCCATTTTCTTTTATAATTTTTATGATGTTAAACAAAGTGTAGATTCATCAAATTTGCATCTGACTGGAGTTTGAGTCTTGTGACTTGTGTCTACACTTCGGCTGAGATGATGACCTTTAAGGATTATTAAGGTTTATAGCCAAATATAGCTAAAAGTCTGTTTGAGGTGATGTTAGATATCATGAGATAAAACTGTGTATAACTGGCATAACACACCTCACAATAGACATGTATCCCCAACTGGTACTGAAGAAATAATACAAACACAATTCAGAAATGTTGTTCAACAGATGATTTAAAAAGTAAGAAAACTGTATCAGCCATTTCCCCAAAGCTCAAGACAAATGTTGTTCTTCAGTCTTTGTGTTTTAGTGATGAACAGACACATAAGAGGCCTTTGACAAGTCCGGGAGCATGCCTTCAAGAGGGAAACAGTTCCACTCTGGCACAAAAGAATATAGACCAACAGCGAGACCTCAGTGGTCATTCTCTTTCTCCCTTTACTTTGTCTCAGCTGCCTGGTCCCCATTATGTGTCTCTTCTCTGAGGTAGGGTGAGTGATTGCCATGCGAGAGGCTCAACCAATGAACCCACCCCACCCCATCCAAGTCTCTGGGGGCCTTTTGCTACGCCACATTCATCACCAAATGTACCAGGAGTGCAGGCATGCAGTGCATCTCAAAGCTCAGTGGGCAGACCCCCCAACCCCCACATACACACCACCACCATCACCCATTCATTCAAGAAGAAACTCACTAGTAATGCATAAATGGTGGAAGAAGTTTGTTACTTACTATATCTAGTTGTGCGTTGCCTTTTATTGGTGTAGTTGCGCAGCTCCGACCCATCATGGATCTTTTTTTATGCTACTTGATAAAAACCTCATGATGAGAGGAGAAAACTAGGTCTTCACTGAGTCTGAAGACTTCATCTGATTACTGAAGAAGTGCAGTGCTCAGTTAGGTCGCTAATGGACCTTTGTCCCCATGGAAACCCCATGTACATGACACCTTGTTCTACAACCCACCCAACTGACGAGCAAAAGTGGAGCAAAAGAGTGTTTGTTCCAGGTCAAAGGGGAAACTGGAGAAAGAAATGAACAGCTCAGAACGGTAAAATTAACAGAGGTTTTTTGGAGATTCAGCCACAGGCACTATGGGAACACTGTGAAATCTAGCGTCACGTGTGATTAAGATTTGTTTGATGTGCTGAAAGATAACAGCAACAGCTCACATGAAGATACAAGAGTGGTGACATAACTTATTATACCGGTACACGTGAGGTAACACAATGTTTAATAATGCCATTTAGATTAAGACATGCTATTATGATGAGTTTTTCTGCTACAGAGACCTAGGACAACAACTCCATATGACTAATTTCAACCTGCTTCTGAAGGTACAAGGGAGCCTGGAGCCAATCCTGACTAGCTGGTTTTAAGTCAAATATTTCACTCCTGGATCCTGGATCTTTCTGTTCCTATTAATGAACATTTTTAATGAACACAAATTCAACAATTTGTCAAAATGTGAGTGTAGCTGACAGTACAGCATGTTTCATGAGAGAATTCCCAGCAAGTCTTTGGCTTGAAGTGGCAGAAGGTGATTATGTCTGTTGTTTTGACACTTTATGTAAGACTGAAAGTTGGGAGATACCATGTGCACCGCCTCATCCCTATTTCCTGTCTCCCTCTCCCATTTACCCAGCTCAACTGTGTCCTATCTAATCAATTTGGGCTTCAACTCAGCATTCCCAATGTCTGCAAAACAAAGATTTTGGGAAAATGCAGAAATGTTTCTCTTTGATAGAATTACCTCCAAGGTGCAGTGAGACATTACTCAACAACACAACATGGAGCGACTGATGCATCATATGTCAACACCCCTCAAACGCTTTCTCCCCCATGTTACTTATGCAGGGAGGAAGAAATCTGATGTCACGCCTGCCCGCCTTGGGCTGTCAAGCCTCCTGACACACACAAACACACATGCATGCACAAACGTTATTTACAGTATAATTACTTCAAGACAGTTCAGATGCAAGCCCATCACTCAATATTATCAAACTCTTGAGGTATGTAACAGTTTAAATATAATGCAGATAGAAAAATCTGTGGTATCCATCAAGGAACCACATGCACAGCCATCAACACACAGAAACACACACAATGTAATCCAGCGGATTTTTAAATTCTTTACTATAAATGAAGATATATTATATATTATACATATATATGTATATATATGGTTTTATGGAGGCAACAGTTCCTATGCAAATCCAGGCTAGATGAATGAATGATTGCTCTCCTGCTCTATACTCTCGCTCTCCCTCTCGCTCTCTTCCCATAACCTGAGCTACCGGAGCAGAACATGCACTTGTCTCTGCTTCATGCATCAATTTTAACATTGCCGAAAGGGCGTTCTGAGGGAAATCGGAAGTAATTAGTTGGATGTTTTGAGAGGCAATTGCATACTAACATAGGTTTCACCACTCAACATGGTGTTGAATGCCAAGCGTACATCCCTGCATACACCCAACTGACATGAAATTGTGTGATCTAAGTACTGATTTGTAGTCTTTCACAGCTCTCATTATTTGTATCTAGTCAACAAAACATTTTTTTCTGCCTCTGTGCTTGAATTCAGTTCTTCAGTCTGTATTCAAACAATGTCAAAGGCAAATGTTTGTGCCTTCAAAACTGAGGATGGTCAGCACACCGCCGTGCAGGCTGCAGCATCACTGCAGAATATACAATCACTATTCTATAATGTGTGCTGTTAAGAAATGAATCTGCAGTGCAATCAGAAATTAAAATGTTTGTCTTACAGATACAAATCACAGCACAGGCAGTTGGATAGTGTAGGTATGGAAGTGAGAAAACAAGTTACACACACACACACACACACAGACACACACAAGCACACACAACAAAGGGGAAAAGGATATGCTTCGAAGAACGATGGCAGAGACAGATTACAGATAAAGCGTGCCATGTTCAGCTCTGTAACTCTTCTCTCTTTTTCTCCTTTCACATGGTAAATACTTTCTTTTTCTACGTTGGGAGAAAGTAGTGGGAAACAGTGAGTCAGGCTGGAGTGCTGGGAGTTGAGCAGACTGCTAATGTCATCCAATGAATCAAGAGTCGGTTCTGCTAGTTTACCATTTGAATGACCGGGAAGCTTGGGAAGGTGGCGAGCTCTGGACACAAAGAGATGCTTCACAGCCCTGATGCACCTTGGTTCACATCTACATGTCTAAATATTTGCTTCCAGTAACACAACATATTGTGCAGAAGGACCTCATACTGATGCATTTGCATTTTTGGTGCTTAATGTTGAATTTGACATACAACAACAAACAACTTCTATGTAGGATCTTGCAATGTTACCATGTATGCCTAAAAACATTTCAAACCTTACTTACTAAAAACATTGCTGTGCATGTTAGTGTACTCTGTATCTGTATGTGAGTTTACTACTGTTCTCATGTTCTGTGATAAAAGCATTAATACATGGAAACACCTCCCTGTTTTGCTCAAATACAAGTCACTGCCTCACATATGTTGAACAAATAAACTGCCAACACAAAAGTTGATATCTCAAACATAAACCAAACAGAACTGAATATCTGACTGTGTTTGTCTGGAAACCATGATCCAAATAGCATGGACACATGTGCATCTGCTGATGGCACGATGAATCATACAGGCCACCGCATTTGTCACATACTAGAACAACATTCCCTTCATTTCCACATGGCACGAAATTTCCATCTCCCGCCGACCATCCTTCCGTTTTGCTGCCGCAGGAATATCTCCAGGCAGCCTCGCAAAGACAATGGTGCATCACCCTGAGCAAACAGCGCCGTGGCATTGACAAATGTAGTTTCTACTGAGCAGGAGGCATTCTGCTCCCACATCAGAGTTAAATACCTCCTATTTATGTAAGCCAAGGCAAAAGAAAGAAAAGAGCAAAAGGAAACGGGAGGCAAAAGGAAGCAAGAAAGTCAGAGTGATCAAGACAGAAAGAGAGAGGGGGGAAGTTAGCTGTGGGCTATGGAGACGTTGCAAGGCATTCCATGACAACTGAGCAAGAGAATTCTGAAGCATTTCGTCCTGTTCCCCGTTATGGGCGTCACATGCCAACTGAGAAACTGCATAGTGAGATAATGCAGCTGTGAAATAACCTATAGCTTATTTCTAATGCAAAAAGATACAAGCAGATATTTTTGATAAGTACCAAACCTGTTTAGATTTTTCCTAAGCCTGAAATATTTCAATATTAATAGACATTTAAGTGTAGTATTTATAGCCTTTTTTAATAAACTGAGAAACAAGTTAGTCCTTCAAAGAAAAAGTATAGTATAGTTAGTATAGTATAGTATAGCATAGTATAGCAATTAATAAATAGAAATGTCTAACCATTTGTGCTACGACAAACAATTATACATTTTTATCTTTTTTAAAAATATTTTTTAATAATAATTTAATTTGACCGTGAAACGTCAAAATAATGTCAAAAATAAAAGTTGTCAGACTTCACCAAAATGTGTCACGTTGTTCCTGCTGTCTGCTAAGTGGCCAAATACCAACCTTTTCACATTAACGCAACTGATGTGAATATTATCATTTGGAAGTTAACAATACACACATCACATTTAAACCTCTAAAACAATATATCAAAATGTTAATGGAAAATGAATGGATCATTTTGTTTACCTAATGTTCAAGTAGGTGAAACGAACAAGATGCTAACAAACTGATGTGTTTTCACTTCTCAGTCATACCGCCATTGTGCTCTAAAACACGATGACATGAATTTCAATACAGTGACACAGGGACTTGATGTTACATAATAAAGCTTCAGTTTTTAAAATGTATTTTTAGTCCACATGAAACTATGCTGCTGTATTGTTTAAGAGTTATCTGCAGGCAGAACAAGACGCAACGTGACTTAATGTTGAACTCAAGCCTGCAGGCATCAATAATCTGTAGATAGAAGACATCCGCCCTCAGTAGTTGTGTCGTCCCAAAGCAGCTCATACAGACAGAAACACCACACACACTGTGCACATGCAAAACCCTCAAAAGCCCTGAAAACAGATGGAGTTAAAAAAAAAAAGCTGTGTTGAGTTTTTCCTTATATTGAGCATTTGTTTTATATAATTGGCCAACTGTTCATGACATCTTTTTTTTTCTTTTGAAAGGGTGAATTGTATATAAAATTAATGCAACCTCAAAGTGAATAAACTTGATTTTTCTCCCAAGATAAAGTATTGCCTGAAGTGTGTGTCACATGGAATAGGTCAAAGATTCGGAGAATCATGGAAATATAATCATTAACCAACATACAATGTATAAAAATTAAAGGAAAGGGCAATTCTACATTCTTTGTATCAGGAATCTTGACAGAATACATTTATTCAGTTTGAAAATGTTGAACGTTTCTCATGTTCTGTAGGTGTTTATCTACGTTTCATTATGACAAAGTACAGTAGTGCCTTGTCCAACCCAAGAGCAGCACCTATGGCGTCCTTTACAACAAGGGTGTGGGATGAGATGTTGAGAAACAGACTCATTGAGTACTTTTTGGTCCTTTTGTCAGGTGTTGTGTGTGTATCCACAAATAAAGGCTGGTACTTCAGCATTGTACGACACAGCTGATTCAAAAAGGGGAGCTGGTTTTCACTGCATGTGTCTGAGTGGATTCATGACGCCCACCTCCTGCAACAAACAGCTCATGAATAAAGGCGTTTGTGTTGCGATCACTGGGATGGAAAGGAGTCATATACGGGGTCATGGGTTATTATTTTTTCTGAAATAGGCTGCTTAAAGTCTGCCTTGCTATGTAGGTGCCCATCATGTTTCATGATAGGATGTACATAAAAAAAAAAAATAGAAGTGAGACTGTGGCCAGCGGCTACAGAGATGTGTGGTGTAATCCTCACTTGATGCCACTATAGTGGGTGTGTAAAAAGTCCCTCTACTCAAGCGCGCCAATGGGTTTGACCCTCTTTGAAGCATGTCTGCCTTCAGTACACTTGCAGTAATCAAAATATGGCCATTTCACACCAATGTGGTGCAGACACATCAGCAGAAACCATTACAAAGAAAGCAAAGGACTGAAAACAAGTTAACTGTCACATCATAAGGCATTTGCTGAATCTGACCCATTACACAGTCTGTCCACGAAACAGTCCCTATGAATAATGTCTGTTACTCAAATGTTTCACTGAAGTAAGTAAATGTCAGCAAATGTAAGTCTGTCTGGTGAAAGTACTGCTGTCCAGCCAAAGTGTGCATGTAAGAACATTGACTTACTGGGAGAGATGTTTTCAATGGCAGTGGGTGAATCGAATTCCCTGAGGAAACAATTTCCTTTCTAGTTGACTAAGCAGACTTCCTGTCACCCAGGTGGCACATATGACAACTTCCTGTTAGACAGGAAGTAGGAAGTGAGATTTCAAACATTACTATAAAGTCCATCATTGGCAGAACACATAGAACAGAACAGAACAGACAATTCTTTTCTTCAGACACATGGAGTGTGTATTTATTTATTTCCCTGTTGTGATTGCCAGGACACATGATTTCATCTCATATCAACAAACATATTATGGAGGAAGACTATTGTTGATTAATGGATCAATACACACAGTGTAATATATATATACCCATCTCTGTTTAATGTTTTATATTCACAATTCCAAACCTTCAGAATACAGGATCATTAACTTTATTAACCTTGTGTCAGAGAGGTGATCATCAGCAAACTGGACCCAAAATCTGCCTGATCCCTTTGTGTGAGATGAGTGATTAGTCATTATTATGTACAATAGTTTGGTCACTCTTCAGCAGTTGCATGTTCTCTTTGGTCTTCCTATAATTTCTGAAGCGGTTGTGTGACTCTGACTACTGTAGATTACAGGGATCATTGCAGGTTCAAGGTCAGTTTGAGCTTTCAGTAGGGTTACATCTCTGATTCGCCCAGCCCCCTTCATGGAAGCAGCCACTGTGATTGCAAATGGCCGCGTGTTTGTCATTTGCCCTAATTTAATCATCAAATATGTCTTTATGCAGGTCAACTCTATGTATTTACACACTTTCCATTGTGCAGCGTTTGTCCCCAGATGATCCATCCATATAGATAATGCTAATTTAAACACGGTCCCGATTAGTATTTGTATGCATTATGTAATATTCCTATGTATTATTCCAACTGTGTGTGTTTGCAAATGAAACAGACTTAAATTGACCTTAGGCACTAGAGTACAACACGCCCATAGCTACACCAAAGATACACTGTCCAACTCATTTACGCCGTGATCATCCCCAGTACAGAAAACCATCTTTTACAATCTCTGTGTCACTGTGTCAGTGTGAAAGGCTCTCAGGGCTTTTTGTGAGCTGGGCCATAGCGCAAGAAGAGCTGCCAGCAATAGAAACCTAAAAAGAAAGCTCCGATGGCATTCAGTCTTGAGCATTTCGTGCATTTCATAGTGCAGTGGGCACTGGGGGGCAGGAGCAATTAATCCATGGCCCCTTTTATAAAGTTAGTGAATGCCCTGAGTGGCGCTAGGAGAAAGGCACAAGGCCCAGCAGCGTTGGAAACTGATGATCCATGATGCCTTTATGTTCTGCTGGTCTGCATTACAATGCTGCCCTCTTCTACTTGCTCTTCCTCTGCAGCGGTATCTGTTGGAGGACAAAACCTGACTGCACTTCAAGAATACAGGGAAGAACTCTCACAGGTTCTTTGTGTGTCCTTGTGTTGTGTTACCAACTTATCCTTACTGTCAGCAAAGTATCTGAGTAGTGATAAATGATCAGTAATGAATACACATTTTGAGAAATAGGTACACAAAATAGAATCTAATCATTAGGTTTTTCAGCGTGTGATCTTGTTATTTCTCTTCAAAAGGTGTAATGGCTGGTGTACCTGGAAGCTACACAGCTTGAACATACATCATTGGGGACAAATAAACCTAACACTCTATTGCCCCACTCTACATCTTTTTCCGACATGGACTTCTTCCTCCTTGCCATGTTATGTTATTCTTATTCATTTACTTGAACAACCTCTTTATATTTTGTACACTGGGAGGATTACAATGTCTTCAAAGCTAATAATGTGCATTTGTTGGCTTCCTCTGCTGGTCTGAACAGATTCACCTCTCCAATTCTCATTCGAAGACCAACTGATCCATTGTTGCTGGAGCTAGCAAATAAAACATACCTCCATGTGACTCAACCCAACAGCAGTTACACACAAAAAGACGTGTATTCTTTCTGCACGTATTCATTACAATGATTTTTATTTGTGTGCTAGTCTCTGTGACACGGTACCAGTCAACAGGGCTTCTCCAATAAAAGGATGCACAGCCATTTCTTTCATTTCAAACAGTTGCGTAGCCTCCAGATCCTCAAATGACCTACATGTGAAGACCAATGTCAGAGCAGTTTAGTAATCACCATGATTTGAATGGAAAGCATCTGAATTTTGTGACGTGAAACTGTCTTTCTAAAGAAATGTAGAATGTTAAAAAAAAAATGCACATTGCAAAAAAACTCAGCAGGGTTTAGTCAATTGTTTTTCACCCCACAGGTTCCATGAACTCAAAGTTGTCTCAAAATTGACAATTAAAATCCCTCATTTTCTAATACACAATGCAAAGACCTAATCATGAAGTCAGTGTCAGTGACCTCCCAGCGCCTGGAGCACAGCAGGAGAGATAGGAAGGCTGTTCGTTTTAACGATCGCATGCTGCAGTAAACTCATTACTCGTATTATTGGTTGCAATCCGCTGTGTCTCGCAGGCTGACAGGACTTTTGCTCTAGGCCAGTGAGGAAAAACGACAATAGTAAAGCGTACATATAAAGTATGACATGATGAGGATTTGCCACGTAATGTTACATGTCAGGCTTTGCTGGTCAGGAAAGATATTATGATTATTATTATTATTATAGTTCACTATGGGATGACATGGAAAGTTACAAAACTCTTTGAGCACCACCTAGTTAAATCAGTTCTGTCTCAATATAAACTCTGTTAAGAGTTTATATTATATTGTTAACTCTGTATGACATAAACGGAGTCAGGCAACAAGTGGCGAATCATCTGACTCAACAGCCGGCTTTGCTCTTTTCACTAGTAATTATGCACGGAGACGTGTGTCTGAGTCCATAAACTGACATTAGGACATTTGGGTCTTAAATTAGTAGAACTTACAGGTTGTAGAACTGACATGGTATTTGATCATTATGCTGCAAACTAAACTAAAGACGTGTTATACATGATCCTTTTTGCCTTTTCAGGCATAGCTGCGTAAATCTGCATTACGCCTCAAGAGAGGCCAGTGCTTCATTAGCCCTGATACACAACCATTCTCTCACTAGCTCCTGACTCACCAAGGCGCACCTGCTTTCTCTTTTCGAATGTATTGTAACTGATTTTACTGCTCTCAACACTGACATTTTGAAAACTATGTAACATGTCTGTGAAGGTTCTCAGTCATCCAGGGGCCTGTGAGGAAAACCCGACAGAATTGTAACAGGATAAACATATAGAACTTTATGAAACATATTTATTTCTCAATCTTATTTCAGAATGAATTAACAAGTGTTAATTAACTGAAGCTGCTCTCTAAAATGTGCCCCAGGTCATAGCAACTTGCTGGGTTAAATTGTAACAATTGTGATCATTTCAACTGGACTACTTTGCTTGAAGACGTTTCGCTACCCACCCAAGGAGCTTCCTCAGTTCAAAACTGACTAGTGGGAAGTCACTTGCAGTTTAACCCAGCAAGTCTGTCGGTAAACTGTACATGGACTCTGCCGGAACTGATTAAAACTCTAGCGGGTTCAAAGGATCCAGACAAGCCTGACTGCCTGTGAGTCATGGAGGGAGAAGAGAGGATGGAGAGGATGACCTGGAGTCCAGCCTGGCATGGCGTACTCTAACCTAGCTGTTTAATATCCTTAACATCATGGCTCCCTTCAGCTGGAAGCCAGAAACCTTTACGCTTTAGACTATAACAGCTTGTTTGAGAGGCCTGTGGGTAGTTAGAGGACTCATCTTCAGTCAAAAATTGTCCTAAAAAGTTGTCATAAAAAAAATAAAAGTTAACATTTGACAAACCTACACAAATATAAGTGTACAAATAGGATTTGTGTATAGGATAGGACTGTATATATTTTGTCTTAATATGGACATCTGGCCTACCAAATCACTGTAAGTGATCAATGTAAGTGCTCCATATTTGACCTCTCCAATAGAACAGGCCCCCGAAAACAGTTCAAAATGGTTCATTTCAGCATCTAAGTCCAAGAGGATGAAGACAAAGTCAATCACGTGATCCAATTACATTGCCAATGAACACGAACACAAACAATTCAAGTTTCTTTTTGATATAAAATGCAATAATGCAATTAAAACAAGCACAAGTTTTTGTTTTGTTTTTTTACGTTGATTGTTAGTCATGCAGGTCACGTTTATCCATGATATCCCAGTAAACGTTTGTTTATCTATGAATGATGAATATCCATGTACTTAATGAAATGAAGTGCTCGACACAGACTCACAGTTCATTAATCACCAACAGTGGGAGGGTAGTTATTGCAAACATGGCTCCCTGCTATTAAGCAGTTCTGGTTGAAGGCTGAATGATGTTAGTTTTATATTAATGTGATAATATACACTCCCAGAGGCGCTACTGAATATTCTTCCATCAGAGAAAATTGTGATGAAACTAGTTCTTAATGAGGTTGAAAGTATGCCAGTGTGAATCAATTAATGGTTTTTCTGTTGTTTGGAGCAGGATCAATCTACACCTAAAATTAAATGCAACCACACAAACCCTAAAAATAAACTGTTATTGACAACGTTTCGTGCGTGACTACTTGCTTCCTGGACAACAACAAAAAATGGAATAAGAAACAAATCAGAAAAAGGCAGTCACATATACATGAGCAACTGAATAAGGAGTAGCAACTATCGTGGTTACAGAATTGTATCCATTTTCTAAATAGAATGTTTTTATATTTAATAAAACAGCTCTCATTTTTCTACTTTGAAGGAGAATCGTTTGGCTTTTATTTATCCAAAGCAAAGGAAATAACATGAGCTGTATTATTTTTAAAATAGCTCATGTGCACACTAATTCAGGCCTCCTGAATTCAGACCTCTCAGATGTTTTTGCCAGCATCGCCTTCCTCAGCGCATATTTGATTAATTGGTAACTTTGACCTCCACCGCCCTGGGGTGAAGATACCCTGGTGTATTCAGGGGCCGGGAAGAAGCCAACAATTAATCTGTCACTTTCAACATACAAATAGGCTTTTGTGTATGAGAGTGGCCAGCGGGCTCTCTCTCTCTCTCTCTCTCTCACACACACACACACACACACACACACACACACACACACATCCATGCTGGAGCACAATAGTGTTACCTTCTACAAGCCCAGCGTTTAGTAATGTGTGTTTTTGTCCCAGAGAGACAGTGGCTCCCCTGGTACCCTGGCTGAATGGACCTCCTTTGGCTGATAGCAGGTCTCTGCTCTGCTCTCAGGCTGTATGATTAATGGTTTACCACCTTAAATGTAGGTCACCAATGGCAGTGTTATTATAACGTTATGTGAATAGATAGCCATTATTTACCTCAGGAAAATGAGTTGTCTGCCACAAAATATGGAGCATGTGGGTAGAGGACAAATGATATAGTCGTCATGTTGTCACATTATGTGTGTGTCTGTATAAATAATGCTAAATGGCTCTATATTTCATGAAAGGCTTTTTAAAATGCTGTCTTATTTGTTAAACGCTCCCCTAATGTCTCACAGTCGCCCACTCTTCAGCTTTGACGTCCTTCATTGTACAGATCAATGCAGTCTAATCAATTTGTCTTCAACAAGGAAAAAAGGACGTACTTGTGTTGATAAACAACACCTCACGTATTCCACCGTGACTACAAATACACCATAACAAGAAGTCCATTGGAAACAAATAATTTTTTTAGGGAGGTTTGTTTCATAATGGGAATCTGGTATAAATCACTCTTCTTCCTGATGTGAGATTGAACACAGCCCCTCCTGCCGTAGCAGCTCAAATAATGCTGACCACAAAACGGTCTTGAAGGAATAAAGGTCTGGACATACCTTTGGCCCCTTGCTCACTGAGTTGTGACCACCGTCACTTCTCGTCATGTTCGTATCAAATGACGTCTCAGAGGCTGCATGCAGAGAGCACATTCGCTGTCCTTTCTCTAAGAATAACAATACAAATCTAAACATTGTCTGTGTTAGTTACATCATTTGGTTTATGGATGCCAGAAAATGACTCATCACCTGAAGCCTACCAGGGAGTCGGTCCGCCCACGGATTAAGAGCCCTTGTTATGTTTGTAAATTAAGAACCCTCTAGTTGTCATGTAAGTGACAATCGGATGTTTCGGGTGTATCCAAATATAACCTGTGTTCAGTTATGTTTTGTTTGAAAGGACGTGTGCTGAGGGTCTCGGATTAATGTGGAACCTTTTTCTGTCAACTAAGGTGCCACATTCATTGACAGTCCTCTGTGTTGTGTCTTGTTGTTATGTACAAACATGGACTCATGAACTAAAACAGTCGTACGTACTATGTACATCAAGAGGTGTCCAACCTTGTTGTAATGCTCAGCTAAACTTAGCTAACACTACGACTGCTAATACTGTCAGTGACATTTTACCTTTTGTATCTTTAGAGATGGAAATATATTTTCTTTTCAGGGACTAACAGTAAAACACGTTCTCATTTACAACATATAACTCAGAAATCCGTGGAGTCACTTCCTAAAGTGTCAAGTTCACCTCAGTGTAAGACATGCTCATTTGACTTCAATCTCCAGCCTTCAGTCATGACGTTAGACGTTGACGTTGGTTGGGTTTCAAAAGACCAGTGTGGCGATGGCACGCTGTTTTATTTCTCTGCATATCATCTTGATATTGTCATTACCTTTTCAAAACAAGCTCGAAGACTCATTTGACTAGTCTGAACTCCGTCAGCCCTTCTTCACTGTTATGATGAACAGTCTGGACTGACGAAATGGGTTCGAATTTCAGAATGACAGTACCATTGTTGAGGTGGGATGAAGCCATAAAAGGTAATAATTGAGTGTTTCCTATTTTTTTCACTGCCAAGAGCAGGGCTCAAACCGTGACACAACAAAACGCTATAAATCAAACTGTCAATTTGTAGAACAAAGATGAATTTCATTTCATTGTAAGGTTCACTGACTGAATGTGCGACAGGAGCATTGTGTGTGTGTGCGTGTGTGTGTTGGGGCAGCTGGGAGAAGATGGATATGTGTGGTCATTCAGTAAATGCAGTAATGTGTGTAGGTGGGCTGCATGTGTGTTGGATGTGGGTGAAATGTGCAGTCTAACTTCTGTCAGCCACAAGAGCTCCAGTGATGACCAACACGTACCTCTAGAGGCAACAGAGAGTCTAAGGAGCCGCAGCTGAACCGTGCTCATGCAGTCAGTGTCTGACGCATCTCCTCACCAGGTGACGGTAGTGAGACACAAGCTCTATATTGTCACAGTGAATGACAACAGCAGTCCAGACCTGCCATCCTGTGAACATTTCAGCCACACTGTTCTCTTCTTTTCATTTTCTGAACACCAGGAATGTGCTAAATGTAAATACACTGAAACAGATTTTACCCCTCAGTCCATGTTGTTTCCTTTAATGTGGTGGACACTTCAACTAGTCTGGTGAAATGTTGCGTCCTTGTTGGTTTGCGATGTAAAATTAGTGTGATCCAGTCGCCCACAATTGTATCTGTAAAATTAAATTAAGAAGAAGTTGCCTATGTAAGTATCTATGAGGTTCATATGCATGAAGTTCACATAATGGCTTATTTAGGCAACAATATGATGCACATCCTAATTGAAGCCTGTGGTGTGTTCAGTGGGGAACAATTGTTTTACACCCAATGTCAGATGAGAGCTTGGCACTATTATGACGCGAGAACACCCATGAACACCCATGTGCTGTGTAGGAGGAAATATAAATTATTCATTTGGCATCGGGACTCATCTTATCCTCTGCCCATAAGTTGTCTTTAAATGCTTTAGCTACTTCTGAAACGAATGTTAGAACAAAAGTAAAGTCTAACTGTATTCATTTTCTATCGTTGTAAAACAAGAGCTGAATACGAGAAAAAAGGATACAGAAACTAAATTCTTCACTCATGTCTGCATCACAAATACAGACAATGGAAATGCCCTATTTCTGAGTCCTTTCTTTGGCGATGCTTCCAACAAAAATCATTTTAAGAATGATTTGTCACTTTACAATATTTGTGTCACGGTGCTTGAGAAAGTCTGCACTCAAACAGAGAGGTTTTTGTTCCTATGTTTTCCTCCCATCCCAACATTACTGTGATGAATTGGCACAAATGACAAGAAGGCAATGTAGGGAGAAGCCTTTTCCTTGTCTCCATTAGCAGGTCTGATGTTTCCAGAGAGGCATCAAAGAGCGCGGAGCAGGAGAATGCAGGGGGGAGGTAGGCTGTAAGCTTCAAGCTGCACATAGAGATAAAGACCAGACATATCTGTGTGTGCGTGTGTGTGTGTGTGTGCGCGCGTGCACGCACATACACACACAGAGAGAGAGAGAGGGCCAGTGAGAGAGAGAGGGATTAGACTGACTTTGACTGGCTGTGCTCTATTGTGACAGAAGCTCCTAAGAAGCTGCACACTGCCACATGACGGACAGGGCTTGGAATTGCACCGATAAGTTCTCTCTCTCTCTCTCTCTCTCTCTCTCTCAACCCCCTCCTCTCTTTTTGTTCCCTGCGTAGTTTGTGTGATCATGTCTCTCAGCCCCAGGATACTAGAATTTGTGTGACAGGAAGAACATGCATGGAAGGTCATTTTTTTCATTTTTTCTTGAAACTGTGTCATTGTATACGTTTGATGATTTGCAAGTATGCCTGTGCGTGTGTGTATGTCTGCGCATGCATGAATGTCAGTATGTGGATAAGACGCACGTTACGTGAGAATTATTATTATTATTATTAATTCATCATGTCACTATAAAACACCCTAAAAGAGTGTCTGCAAATTAGGCCAAAGGATTGAAAACTGACACACAATCATGTGTTAAACCAGATTAATTCCTCTTTTCCTCTCATCACATAAATGTAATAGATATCACAACACAAACCTGCCCGAGGAGACGACTTCTCTGCTTCTACTAGAAAGATATGAGCTTGTTTCACCGGCCAGAGGTTTTCACATGGTTGACATATGGTTTTGGTGCATATGTCATATAATTGGTTGATCAAACCTAACCGTGGTCCCCCTTGTTAAACAAATTACATGCAAATGAATACGTCATAAAGGTATGCATGTGGAAAGTGAAAATTTCTTGTGACGGCTGATAACGTGTCAGCAGAAAATCATTACCTCAGCTGTCATTATGCTGTATCATAGAGTCAATCACGCTGCTCATCAGCGTCATCATATGGATTCCTCAGTAGGATTTGACACGCAGCATATTACTGAACTCACCTGAACAATTCAGCCTGCAAGGAACAGCAAGAATGAGTTTATGATAAAAATATCACAGAATAGGAAAAAAAACAGCAAGTGAATACCTAAGTCTCTGCAAGACATTGAAAGTAGCTCCAGTATCCTGTAGTAGCCTGTTACTTAATCCAAAGAGTTTTATACTCCTGTTTCCTTATGATGAAAATCTCATCCACAACCACAGCAGCAATAATCACAGCAGGATTCCAGAGAATGGCAGTACAAGTTCAATCTTGACATGGAACATTTCCACATGTTTTTACACAACATTTTCAAGCAGCAGAGGATAAAAAGCAATGATGCTACTCTGTCAACACATGGATGTATGTGTGCTTTATGTGAGCTCCTTTGTATGTGTGTGGCTATTATAGCTCTGAAACTGTCAATGGGGCCTGGGGGTTCTCACATCCATATGTTGAAGGTGTGGGTGCATGTACGTATGCCTGTTCCAGTATGTATGCATGTTTTTCACATATGCTTGTCTGTGTGTGTGCGTGCATGCGTGCGTGTGTGCGTGCGTGCGTGCGTGTGTGTGCGTGTGTGTGCGTGTGTGTGTGTGTGTGTGTGTGTGTGTGTGTGTGTGTGTGAGGCTTTTGTCTGTGTCCAGTGCAGCACATTATTCTTCATTAGAAACAGATGAGTGACTCTGTCTATTCCAGGACTGCCCTTAGGTTCAAGTCAATCCACCACCCAGGCACCCAACAATGCCCTACACATACAGACACACACACACGCACACACACACACACAAATATCTTCCCACCCCCACCCACCATAGTCAAACACACACACACACACACAACAGTGAAATTAAGAAAAACCAAAGGAGTTCAAGTGAAAATTTGCATTTTGGAGCACAACTGACAAAACAACATTGTGTAACATCCATAGAAAAGACTTCTATTTTGAAAATATAAATATTAATTATTTGTTTGTTATTTATTTCACTTGTGCATTCAAGGAGGCCTCTATCGTCCTCATTTATTTATTTGTATTTATTTAAATGCATGCATGCATTTGGTTAAATGTCTGAAATCAGCACGCAACCAGCTCTTTTCCTGACACCAGGTTTAACTGGAGGACTGTGAATTTAATTTTAGGCTGAATCGGCTTGCATGACGGGCTTGGCCGCTATCTCTGGAGGAATTGACTGAATATTGCCCCACTCCGCATTACTGTTTGCTGGGACTGGATATGCTAACACCTCAGTATTTCTGCTTACAATGGAGGACGACACCTTGGGTTTTGTTTGGAACTTTTCAGTTATCAAATGCATTTGCAACTATTTTTTTGTTTTTTCTGATTAAGGTCTCATATGACAATACAAGAAATACTGCATGACTTTAATTACAGCCATGCATTGTTGTGTTCCACCATGTCAGAAATGAGTTGAATTTGACCATCCGCCTTTAGTCTGTTGTCAAATTAGTGCTGTAAGGAGAACGACAGACACGCAGAAAGACACTGGAGAGCAGATTACATAAGTCCTTCACCTCACATGCCTGGCTATGTGACTGCAAAATGCCCAAGAGACTGTGGGATGGAGAGCAAGAGGGGAGGGGAGGAGGTGGGGGAAGCGGAGTAAATTGGAGAAAATTAAGTGGAAGAGGGGAGAGAAGAGGGATTGGAGAGAGAGAAATGAGTGAGCTAGAGGGAAAACGGGGGAAGAGGGAGGCTGATGAGAGGTTTATAAAAAGGAAATAGAAGATGATGTAGAGGGCATATGAAGTGGGCTGCTGTCATTCTAGCTAATGCCAGTCGCCTCGCCTCAGCAACGGGCACAGAGGCCGCTGCTGACGAGGGCTTTGATACACAGCCTGACTAAAACACTTATCAGATAAAGCACGCCATTAGAAATGCTGATGTTCTGGAGGGGAGTGTGTGTGTGTGTGTGTGTTGTGTGTGTGTGCGAATGAAGCACGTTAGAGAATCCAATCATTTCTTACATGATGCCTTAATTTTTTGTTGTGATTTAGATTTTATAAAGATAATATAGTTTCTGCAATAACATAAACTCCATGTTCGTGCCAAACAAAATTGTGCAGAAGATGAGTATCTTTTTGTACGGAGATTGGATTCACACTGCACTATGACTTACCAGCAAATCAACAGTCACTGGTGGGATTAGTCCTCTTGCTCAAGGACACTTCAAAAGGTCACGTATGTCTTTAAATGTCTCATTTCACTCACTAAAGCTGTGTTCACAACATTAGACAAGCTGAGGTGTGATCAAGATTATATGTTTAATTAATAATTCAGGTCATGTTCAGACATGAGAAAAAGATGCTCCTATTAAGTACATGAGAGAAAAAAAAGGAGATGAGATTTGGCGCTGGAGGGGTAGAAACGAGAGGTGGGGGTCGATGAGGTATGGATGAGGAAAGGATGTTGGGGGTCGGCAGTTTTAAGATGGAAGAAATGAAGGACACGTGTGTGCAATGACATGGCATCGCCTTTCTCCTGACAAGGCTCATTTACAGATGATAAAGTTGCAATACCAGTGATGCAGAGCCGTGTGTAAAAGGAATATTAGCTCCAGATTTTTAGTCACATTTCCACATCATAAATCTATTGAAGGATGGTGGATATTATCAAACTGGCAATGCATTCACAAGATTTACTGAAGGCTCTGCTGAGTTAAACAACCATAATGAGCCTTCAGTGAGCTTTGAAATGCTTCACGTTAACTCACACAAGCTGCTATTTTGGTTTGTGAGATATTTTGACATGTCCCCAGCAGATGTCAGTGTTGGCCTACAAAACATAGACTCCACGGCGTTGTTTTGCCTACTGTCTCCTTGACAGAGCGTCATCATGAGAGAGAAAGCAACTCTTGCTTTTATACAACATAATAATAATGAAATGATGAAATAATTATTTCTGTCAGAAGCACATTTGGCCAAACGCAAAATCGAGCATAATGATGCACTGTAACTGGTCTGTTTCCTCCCCTAAAGTCTCTAATTACAGGCTATTATGAGCTGCCATTGTGCAGACAGTCGTTAATGAAATTAGGAGGACCACTGATGCACAAATTACAATAGCTATTATCAAAACCACTGAGCCATGTGCATGGACTAACACACAAACGCACATACACCAGAAATCTGTCTTAAGGTGTAAAATGAAATAGAAAATAAAAGCTTTCAAAATGAAGACTATATTCCATGGTGGAGCAGTGATTCACACCGTCCCTTTGCAGTGACAAGGTTCCTGGATTGATTCCTGATCTTTCCTTTATGCATGCTAAGGGTTTTAAGGTAAATTGCCCAAACGTGTGAACGTGTGCATTTCTGTCTTTCCTTTTGTGATGCCTACCACTAACACATCTGTCAGCATTTCTCTGTGATTCCAATGTTCTACATGGCACAACACAAGGAGTTAAACTGACTGACTGTAATAAGTTAATTGTATTTGCTGCACATCCACAACTCATCTTTGTGTCCCCATTGGGCTCCTCTTTGCCACAATTCCCCGACGTTTTGCATGATTTGTGCAGCGATTCATAATGCATAATGCATAATGCATCATTGTTATGTGACATAACCTATGTGCATGCACCCGTCAAAGATCACTGAATCGACTATCCATAGAAATACTGTGGCTGTCTGTCAGCAGACAGCTAGAGTCAAAGCCTGAGGATTGAACAGAAATTTGAGAGAGAAACTGGTGCTCAGGTTGTTTGTGAAGCGTTGTCCTGATCATTAACATACAATAAAGTAATACAGAAATAAATAATTGTGAAAATGTATGAAGAAATGTAATTATTAGTCATTCATTCATCATCATCAACTGGTGTCACATGAAAGACAGACGACCATTCATGCACACATTCCCACTTTTGGGCAATTTAGAGTGACCAATTAACCTCAGCATGCTTTGAGAGGTGGGAGGGAGCCGGAGTACCTGGAGAGAACCCACACAGACACGGGGAGAGGATGCAAACCCAGGCAGGAGTCAAACCTGGGACCTTCTTGCTATGAAGCTACAGTTCTTACCACCGCATCACCATGTCAGCCCATATTTATTTATTAATGTGTTTGTTTCAGCATTTGTTCGATGCATCATTCATTCATCTTCTCACACATTCTCCGCTTACGGGTCGTGGTTGTGCTTGTGCTGATCTCAGCTGTCAACGGGTGAACGGAGGGGTAGACCCTGGACGAGTCGCAGGGCCACACGGCACACGGCCCCACCTACGGACAATTTAGAGTGACCAATTAAACTTTTGGAGGTGGGAGGAAGCTGGAGTACCTGGAGAGGTCCCACAGAGACATGGGAAGTGGAACATTAAGTTAGCTAATTTAGTTTTGTTATTTTTATTATTTATGTTTATTATATATTCATATTTATTTATACTGTTTATAGCTTTTAACACAGTATTTAGTTACATATTGTAAACACAAACACTTGCTTCTGATGTCCTCAGGACCACCAACAGAAAGAATTACTAGTGGTCTTTACTGCTCAGAAGTATTGTGGACAAGAGCCAGAAAAGAAAGATAAGAATGAAAGTTTCAGGCTAATTTGGTTCAAGGTTCAAGTTGTCTTTATCAGAGCCAGTCGTTGCCCTGAACACATGTAGTGTTATGACAGGTCCTAACTGACCAGTGGCAACAGGGACAAACAAAAACTTGAGTACGTTCGTCAGCAGTGGAGACAACCTACATGAACAGAATATCTGACTGAACATGAACATGAACTTCTTGACTTGGATCAGACAAGATTGACGGGTCTTTAGAGTTCCGGCCTTCTGGAGTTCATTGAAGTTGTTCAATGTCAAGCCAGCTGTCTCACCCCTTTGAGGTACGTGACAAGTAGAATACTTAAGTGTTACTCGGACAACGCTCTGACTGTGACTCTAAATGGATTTTTGTTCAAAAGCAGATGATTTTGTGTGACACTCAAAGGACGGCCATGTTGAGGTCAATCAGTTGAGGTCAATCAATGTCCGAGAAGTTCAAACTAGTTTTAGTTGAATAAAAAAAAGAAATAATAAAATATTGCATTATAATATTATCATTGTACTGATCATGAATTTACCGAACCCATCTGCCAGTGGCAACAGGATTTTAGTTCAGAGATGAGAGAAGCAGCTTGGCAGAAAACAAACAGATGTAGATTTAACTACTATGACAATAAAAGTTAATTAGTTATTTCATTACTTTTTACAGTTGGGATACAGTCTACGCATTTGCAACATTTTCCTTTCTGGAGGCCCCAGATAAAAAATTACATGAATCACAGAGATATCCTTGGTCATAACTGTAATTCGGTGTTCTTTTGTCACAATGAAATTAGACAGTTTCAAACATTTCATTGTCAATCTCTTCTTACCTAAAAATAGGAATCATAACTGATCGTGAGATTTCCAGGTGACTTTCTCACAGTGGGACTGCTGCTAACCAACAATGTCACATTGATCAAAGCAATACTGGCCACTGCACATGGGATTCTTGTCTGTTGGCCTGAGGCCTTGCCCACGATTCCCTAGTTGTTATCATGAGTGCAATGTACATCCACGCTGCTGTCATACCCAGTTTTTATTAGATCCACAGTGTGGCTGACAATGAACCTATACAACTAAATCTCACAGGCCGTGAGAGGCTTTGAGGTGGCTGAAACATAAAAACTAGACTACAGGTTGAAAGAACACAGCACCAGTATGGAGCCCTCACACTTTGTCTCAGTCAGATAAAAACGAAGGCCAAAACTGAGGGAAAATAAGTGTCTGCCATGCTATTTTAGGATGAAACATTATTGAAAAAAGGTGGTGCAGGACGAAATAAGTGCAAGATAAAAGCACTTCATGCACCCTTGTAGGCACAAAGAATTGCAATGCACAAAACACCCCCCAACACACCACCACCACCACCACCACCACACACACACACACACACACACACACACACACACACACACACAAAGAGTAAATGGAATTATAATAGAGGAGAAATTGATTCTAAGTAAACTTAAGAACCAAACCAAAAAATATATATATTCTCAAGCTATTTCACTGTGGTAATCTTTATTGTCAATCGTTATTATTGTATGTCACATTATATTATGCTGGACAAAGAAAGAGACAAAGCTTCAATTGAGACATTTTATGTTCAGCTTCAGAATTTAATTTATTTTTATCAAGATCACTAACCTTTTATTGCACTTTATTGTGTGTGTGTGTGTGTGTGTGTGTGTGTGCGCGCGCACATGTGTTTGTATGAACATCCACATGAATTCTGAACATAAAGGATTTCCCTGCTCAGGATGTGTGTGTTACTGTGAATGACACACGGAACTGTGGCAGTACGATAATGCACCACTGCATCAGGTCTCCTTCCTGTGACGCGGTAATTGTCATGTTTAGGGGACTAGATGTGTGTCTGCAGGGGGGGTGGTTGGTGTGTGTGTGTGTGTGTGTGTGAGAGAGAGAGAGAGAGAGAGAGAGAGAGTGAGTGAGAGAGAGAGAGAGAGAGAGAAAAAGAGAGAGAGAGAGAGACTTTACTTTGCCATTCCAACCTGTCGTTCACTCATGTTCTGGTTGTCCTCTGGAATACAAGCTGGACTTTGATACTGTATATCATTCTTGGTGAGTTTATGTGTTTCTGATATTTGGCAACTGTGTGTACTTGCAGCCTCAGAGTCTTCCTGAGATCAACAGGTGTTTCCCTGAACACTGATTAGTATTCTGCAGTCTTTATACTCCCACCGGAGCTCAACGAGGCAAAAAAAGTATAGAGTGTAATTACTGTACTGTCACACTTCTTTGTACGAAAACCAAGTCATTGCACATAAGTCGAAGAAAGGAGAATATCGGTTGTTGTATAACAGTTGTGATCGTATGTCTGCTGCTGTAATTCAGACTGCAGTTTTCCTAGATGTATCTCTCTTGCTATTCTACATGTTCTGTAAGATATTTGTTCTTGAAAGTCATCAGAGACATCAGTGGTTGAAATATGTGCAGTCACACCTCAACTGAGACTGACGGAAGGTGATAATGAATCATGTGGTTAACAGTTATAACAGACTCCTTATGTGGGTGACATATACTGCATGTGGTTAAGTTACAGTCTAAATGTTAACATTAGGGATCGAGCTAAACAGAGGTTTATGAGTCATCAGCATGTGGAATTAACATCCAGATACTGAATGCTTCATAATTTATATTTTTTTTTATATGTATGCAGGCAAGTAGACCTTAATTTATTTTTATTGAATTCTGGAAATCACCAGTCTGTGAGGATGAGTCAACACTGGATATGTGCTGTCCTGAAAACCTTTCAGCCCCCACAGCTGTAATGGGCATTTCTCCAAGTAAGGAAAAATGGTTTGAGCTTGGTGCCTTTCTCCTCTTGCTGAGCGTGTCATCGGTGAGTAATCACAGAACAGAGAACAAACACAGCAGACCAACCGGTGTTTGTGTGTGTATGTGTATGAGTGAGTGTGTGTGCATGTGTGTTCCAATTTGCCTGCGCTTCATTATGAATTTTAACCATTATGAAGAATTACAATATGTTAACAATTATATTAAAACTGGGACTCACTATGGTATCCATCATCTTAAGTTAGGCATTTCATTTGATCAGACTCACAATAACAGACATAACAGTTCTTAGGTTGCCAAGAAGTAAATTCCTCATTGAGATTTTACCCTAATTATATTTGCCACAAAAAATTGTTAAAACTATTTCCATTTATCATTTAACAGATGAACTGTAAAAAACAGTTGAGTCAATAAATGAAATACGCATCTGCCTCCATGGCAACGGCTATTGGGCTATTTTAATCTGCTCACTCAAAAACCAATACCTCAGAGAGTCTAGAGCAGCGTAATTATATATATGTAGAGAGAGAGAGAGAGGATATGACATCCTCCTTTGTGTGAGTGTTAAAGAAAGCCAGCTGGACAGTGAAAGTGACTGAGTCAACAGTAGATTTGAACCTGAACAAGTGTCTCATGACCACATTTTGGCACAGGCACTCAAATCTGTTTGTCCTACAGACACAGCGAACGCTTATCAAAGATACACCAGCGAACATAGCTTTAGATCTAATAGTGCTGTGACCATGTTTTCTCAAAATGTTGTTGAGACTGATCAGCCTGTGAATTAAAATAACTGTTATTTCTTGTCCCCTTTCTGCCTCTTTGAGATGATGTTAAAGGGAACTGTTGCAAATGAGAAAAGAATCAAGCAAATTTCAAAAGAAATCAACCGTTTTAGAGATATCCGACAGAGCAGCAAAGGTTTCACCATGTCACTCACGAGTAAACCTAAGAAATCAGAGAGAAAGATCTTAACTATTCTTAAACAGTAGGTGCCATTGCAGTAGTTAGCGCTGTTGACTGCTTTGATTCTCCACATATTTCTGTGTGGAGTTTGCATGCTCTCCCCTTGAGTGTGTGGATTCTCTGCGGTTACTCTGGCTTGAGGAATGAACATTTATGAATATTTATTGTCATTTCCAGTCTCATCTCCATTCTGTGATGTCTCAAATTCTCCTCATGTATAGAATGCATACTGCACTGTACATGTATATACTGTAGTATTTTGCCCTGTTCACATACTTTACCTAAAGTGAAGCTGGTTGTACAGTTTGAGTTTTATCATCATTTGATCCAATCGATTGTAAAACTTCGAGGCGAGTAGATTTAGACTTTTTGTGACTGAATTTTGTGGAGAGGAGATGTGTCGATGTGACATCCCTGATGACCACTGCACAAACTCCAAACATTTTCTTTCAGTTGGAGGAAGTGGAGGTGTGCTGTTCCTGATATATGCAGCCTATGATCTGCTGACACAGCGATATCAAACTCTGATTTGAAGCCAGTGAGCAGCCCAGTAAGAGTGTGGTGCTGGGGACAAGGACAGATGTTAAATGTTCATCATGTCAGTCTAACCTCTAATCCTTTGTTGTTGTGTTTTCAGAGCATTGAATCAAATGGACCGGCTGAGACTGCACTGACTGGATTACATTTATTTTTCAAACTCGGAAGATCCACTGACATGAGCACAAGAATTTAATTCATCCATACACGCCCCCACACTCGTTTGCAGCTTTCCACGATGTGACCGGATCTAGAGGCGACTGTATCAAATACCATGATGGAATCTATCTCATTACACTCCACAGGCCTTCTTCACCTCAACAAAAGCAGCCACAATAATGAGAGTTGGGACGGACACCTTGATAATGACTCTCTGGGCATCAATCACACCCTGGGCTTTAATGGGCAACTTTACAACGTCCTGCTGGGCTTCTTGCTGGGCCTTCTGTCTCTGCTCACCATAATGCTGAATCTGCTTGTTCTATATGCCGTGAAAAAGGAGAAGAGCTTGCACACAGTTGGAAATCTCTACATTGTAAGTCTGTCTGTGGCAGATTTGATTGTAGGTACCACAGTCATGCCTCTAAACCTGGTGTACCTGTTGGAGGATGAATGGAAGCTGGGGAGAGCTGCCTGCCAATTTTGGCTCATCATGGATTATGTGGCAAGCACTGCCTCCATTTTCAGTCTGTTTATCCTCTGTCTGGATCGTTACCGCTCCGTCAGACAGCCCCTGAAATACCTGAAATACCGAACAAGAGGAAAAGCGAGTGTGATGATATGTGGAGCGTGGCTGCTGTCAATGACATGGATTATTCCTATTCTAGGATGGAGGTCTTTCACTCTTGTTGACCTTAAACCGGAGGCAGAGAACAAGTGTGACACAGACTTCCGCTTTGTCACATGGTTCAAGGTTATCACCGCGGTCTTCAATTTCTACGTGCCCTCCGTTTTGATGCTGTGGTTTTACAGCCATATCTACATGGCTGTGAGGCAACATCTCAGGGACAGAGAGAGAATCACTCACCCAACCGATTCCTTTGGAGAAAATGAGAATGGACAAAATACTCCAGCGCCAGAGAAAATCGACTTCAAATCACCCAAAGACAAAGTCACAGAGATGCTCTCTGAAAAGCAGCAACGACTGCTGGACCAGAACACTATAGATCAGACATATGCACTCCAAGATGCTGACAAACACAAAGTTGTGCCTTCTAGGTGTCACAGAAGAATTGGTGCAGAGTGCCAGCAGACGTCACTGCTTGTGTTAACGACAAAAAGATTTAGAATGTCAAGGAAGTCTAAAAGGTGCTCCTTATCGTCAGAGGAGAAGAAACCAGACACTGAGATGACTCTGTGTCCACACATGGCACCAGCGGACACCATTTTCTCAGAGGGGAATAACGAGAACAAACTTCAAGCATCTTTAAATGAATGTCATGTGACAGTGCCGAACTCTGTGAGCAGAGTCTGTGATGCCAATCAGGTTTCAAATGTGCAGAGACACACCTCTATGCCGAATAATGACTACAGCCCTGTAAACGAGGTGAGCCTGAGACAAGCGTGGCAAAGGTTCGTCGAACATTCCCGGCAACGTATCCAAAGCCTGAGGATCCATAAGGAGCACAAGGCAGCGAAGCAGTTGGGCTTCATCATTGCTGTGTTCTTCCTGTGCTGGATACCGTACTTCATAGCCTTCACGGTCATGGCTTTCTGCAGAGAGTGTGTACACCATGACCTGCACATGTTCACCATTTGGCTCGGATACATGAACTCCACGCTCAACCCTTTTATATACCCACTCTGCAACAGGAATTTTAAACGCGTATTTAAAAATATTTTGCACATTCACTGGTGACTGATAGACAGGGCAGAGCAGAGCTAGTTATTATAAGAAAAAAACATGAAATGGGCAACTGCTCCTATTCAGAATTTGCCAAATGTATGAATTAAAATAACTGTCTGAGCATTGTAGATAAACCTGAAACTCCTCTTTGCAGTTATATCATACATTAGATTACATTATACAATTCATTTGTGTGTGGACCAGCAGCACCTGGTGGATGTTACTGTCAGTTTCAGAAACCTTCCCAATACCATTTAACACAAAAAGCAGAATACCAGAGCTGTATGATTTCAGATTCTCCATTGTCGAGATTCAATTGAATTTTAGAATAGATAACTTCTTTTTTTTTTTAGATGAATATCACTGTCTTACATTTCAAAGGCTACATAGCTACATTTCTAGTTTGACTGTATTTTACGCCTGTATTATTGTACTGTTTTTTTCTGTATAGCAGTAAAGCACTTTGGTAAACCTCTGGGCCTTCATACATGTGCTCAACAAATAAAACTGACATTGACATTTTGGAGACCAAAAAGAAAATGAGCAGATTATCGAGCCAGTTAAAGAGTAAATGTTGGAAGGGAATTATTGACATATGTTGTTTTTATTATTAACATTTCTTACTGTTATTCTTAAGAGGAAATGTTTGACCAAAAAACATGTTATTTAGAGCTCTACCAGAACTCAAAGAGGATGCATTGCAGTGCTATCAGCTGTCAAAAATACCTAAAAAAAGTTAAAGTTAAGTAAACAGATAGATAAATAAATCAGAGGGGCCATTTTCAACCGTGTGAAATTACCCATTATCACATTTTTACAGGATCGATCACATGTTGGCTGTAACTGGGGGAAAAGTGAGCGATTACCAGCTCATTGACAGTAGACTAACCACATGGAAGTATCATTGTAATTTGGAAAGAAAGCTCATGATTGCTTTGCAAAACCAACAGACATACTGCATTATTAAATGCATTACTGCCTGTACCTGCAAGTAAGGATGATTATAATTGATAAGTTATGTTTATCCAGGCAAAAGTACCAAAATAGTTTTTATACATGTTCATGTTTATTGTATGAATGAATTAAGCAACTATTAAAAACTGTAATACATTTAATGCAGAAATTGTGATGTGAATAAATGCTCTTACATCATATTACTGTGCATACCTGATGTATCATTTGAATCAGTAAACTACTCTGGAAGGAAGGTACTTATTTATTTCACAAAGGATGATTCCTTGGATCTCATCAGTGCATAAAATAATGTTTTGGAGGCAAAGTTAGCTTTGAGTGTTAACACTGGAGAACATTTGATATGTAAAGCAAATATTTTAATAAAAAAGGGCCACTAAGTGGAGAGACGGTGTCAGTGAATTTCTGTGACAAAAGTGGTGTGTAACGCTTTGTATGAAACTATGATGGATGGATACGCATCAATAATGAAATTCAGACTAGTGGTGCAAAAGGGAACACAAATGTCATTATGATTCATTGTCTAGATAACATGGATTGCCGTGCGAAAGGTGAAGGCAGTCCATCAGGACATTTAACAATAAAGTCTCTGATAAGTGGGAGCTAATATCAGTGATCACTTGACAAATTAGGGGATCAGTATATCGATCAATGACAAGGTCTCAGGGGAGCCTCTGTTCAGACTTTGTATAGTAAACTTCTGAAGTCGATGACCTACTCCATCTTCTCATCAGTCAAAAGCAGGGAAATAATGGGATTTTCAGTACCAGTCAATTTACAGAATCTGTGCTACAGCTGCCCTTAATATGATGAACAAATTCAGGATTTATCTTCTTAGTTGGGATCAGAACGGACTGATCAGACCAGTGATGGACCAGCTGAATGACAGCCCGTCCTATTAAGCCACATCACTTTGACGAAGACGAGCTGCAAAGAAAGTCCAAATGGGTCAATTAGGTAATTGTGGAGCAAAAATGGCATATATATCACTAGATAAAACCGAGGGCCATTAACATTAGAAAATCTTATGCAAAGTGGTTTTCTATTTATTTCGATATTAAAATTATCTACTTATTTCGTATCTATTCTTTTGAGAACAATCTATAATCTTAATAACTTTCGTTTCTGCCAATTACAAAAATCTAATTTCCAATACGATTTCATAACTTGGTTTGGTGTACTTAAGCTGAATTGCGTTCTTCTCTTTTGTTTCCGTAATGTAAGTTTCAGACGGTCCCTAAACCAATGACACATCCCTGTGTCCAGCGGGGAAGAAGTAACTGAATTACCTTAGATTTTTCCTGTACTAATGGAATCGTCTTTTACTGTGGAATTAGTTTCGTTAAATTACCCGTTTAAACGCGATTATACATTTACTTCGTGAAACCACGAGAAACCGCTGATATTATAGGACAGACGTTACTTTTCATCCGCTACAACCGGTTCAGCGTGTGGTATTTTCAATCGGAAATGAAAAGGAACGGCGCCTACAGATTTCTGTCCGTTTTCTCGTGTCTAATCGTTTGTGTGTTCTTGTTCCTGTTCTGGTTCTTTATATTTTACTCAATGGTCCATGCACCGTAAAGAATACGGATATCGTACACAACAGTTAAGCTAAGTCGTTGGACTAGCGTCTTACCCACATTGCACCGCGGTGTTGATGTGTCTTGCTGTCACGTGACCAACCAGGAAGTGAGGTTTCCGGTCAGGAGAACAATCTTGTCGCTTGTTGAAATTTGTCGCCCGACTTACTCAACCCACCAGGTTTGTCATGCAACGAAGGTAATGTCATGTGTTTTCTGCTGCTGACGAGATGCTAATTCTGTGAACACACGATCGAAAATTAAACGCTTCTGAGGGAATTTACTGTAAAGAGACTGACAAGATACTTATTGTCAGGACAGGAGCCCCCTGGAATGTCTCTGGAATTTGATTAGTTTGAATAAAATATACAGTACAGTCTGTGATTTAGCATTTTCACGGTAGATGTATAAACTAGATAATTTGTTGGTCGTTTACCACAAAATATGATTGCTCATGAGATCTGTTAACAAATTCAAAATATGTATTTCATTATAACACAGATGCCTAAGCAGCAAATGGTCACATGTTCTTTCTGGATAATCAACGACACAGTGCAGCTGATTTAATTGATGTGATCTTTAGAATATACCTTATGTACTTTATGTAATTTAGTCACAGTGTCAGATATCATGTGTCTCAGATATAAATGCCCAAAAGTTTTATCGCTCTGGGGGATTGTTGAATCGGTAATGTCCCTCAAATTGTCCTTTCAATCTACAGTCAACCATCATTAATCAGTTTGTGTGTTAGTTGAGAAACCAATCAGTTTTTGAGTCAATTGGTGTAATCTTTTCATGTATGTATTACCATATTTTTGTGTCGTTAGTTATATGCATTTCGGAGTACATTTTTTTTTGTTTTGAGAGCATTTTTAAGATACACTTGTTTTTAACATTTTACAGCTTGAATAACTTGGCTTGATGGCATCTGACACAAATGAGGCAGGGTCCTCCACAACAGACTTCAAGCTGCAGTTCGCTCCATTCAGCAGTGCTTTGGAGGCAGGGTTCTGGCATCAGCTCACCCAGAAAAAACTTAACGACTACAGGTTGGATGAGAGTCCCAAGTGTATCAAAGGATACTACTACAATGGCAAGTACAAGAGCACATAGTGTGATACTGCTCATGAAAACATTTTTATAACTTAAATCATTTAGCTTGCAAACTAAAATCTGCTTTTCTAATTTTTAAATTATGCCCAATGTTATCTGACGTGCCTGTTTAAACTTGATCATGAATACAGTTAATGGATCAACATTTCTGTCTTACAGGTGATCCAGTTGGTTTGCCCACCCGCCTCACTTTGGAGTTCAGTGCATTTGAAGTGTGAGTGGGTTATATTTTGGTTCTTTCTGAAATTAAGGTCTGAAACTACACAACTAAACAAAGAGTTTCATCTGCTTTCACTTTTCAGTTCCTTGAGAAAAAGAAAAATCACTGAATTTCTTACATCTGAAACAGACAACAAAAGCAGCCAAACAGAAATGGTCTCAGCTGTCTGATAACAAAATATCGGTCTCTTGTATCAATATGATTGATGGGTCAGCGATGTAATGTTAGGTTCAACCAGCAATTGATAATAAGAAATCAAAACGTGTAAAACGTTTTCTAAACAAATTACAACACCATGATTGCATCTGAAGTATAGAGATTGTTCTGTACGCTGTTGTTTGTGATTTAAGCCTGATACAGACAAAGCTCAGAGCACTGAAGTATAAGAACATTTATTAGATTTGCCAATAAAACAACATAGATTAAAATAATTTTTACATTTGTCATTAATTTCTCCAAGGACTAATGAACTCTGAAAAAATGAAAAAATGATGCTGAATAAACTATATGTTAATGCAAACACCTAGAGATGGATCCACCCCGGCCCGTTGTTGTCCTGCTGTTGGAAAGTTGTATAACACCAACACACTGGATGCCTTTAAGACCACGGATAAGAAGGCTCTGCTGGAAAGTGAGGCCAAGGAGGTAAAAAAAAAACATCCAATGAGTTTACGCTCATGTACACTGGTGCAGTATAAAATTGCAATATTTCAAATTTTTGTTGTTTTGTAGATATGGGATGCAATACAGTCTGGAGCTGCTCTGAGAGACCCATCCATCCTGTGCAGATTCATTCTGCTGACCTTTGCTGTACAGATCAGTCTCTTGTTAATGTGCCAGGCTCACACAAGGCCATTTGTTCATTTAACTGACTTTTATTCTTTCAACAGGATTTAAAGAAGTACCATTTCTACTACTGGTTTTGCTTTCCTGCCCTCTGCTTCCCAGAGGGAATAAAGATTGTCCAGCAGCCGTCTATATTGGAAAACAGATTCTCAAGCAAACAGGTTAGCTTTATAGAATTAATAAAGTTCATTATTATTAGAGTACAGTGACTTCTGAACTTTGCGGGCAGCCTCAAATGACTTTTGAATATGACTTTTCAATGTGCAGTTGACATAAATGATGTTCACACCTCGACAGTTCATGACTCACTCTGACATTCATTATTTCCAAACCAAGGGCTTGATGCAGTTGACAAATGAGTACGTTTGTAACCACTAGGTTTGTCCTTCCTTCTGGTCAGAAGTAACATAATAGTCTTTTATAAATTGTAAAATATTTTATAATTCATGGAGCTTCATTAAACCGCTTTTCAGAAATATCGTTTTGTTTTAATCATATATTTAGGTTATATATATATACAGTATATATGTATCATATTAACTGTTATAATTGTGTCCATCATGAATGAAGTATGAAGCAAAGAAGAATCTTTTTCAGATCTTTTTCTGTCACAGATTGAAGCCCTGCAGGAAGCTTATGATGGTCTGTGTATCAAAAGAGGAACTACCGCGGTCCCTTATTTCCTAATGAAATACACCAATGACACAGTGCAGATGGCTCCACTAGAGGAGTGGGATACATTTTTCACTCATGCTAAGAAGGTACTCCAGTACTTGAATGTGTTTTTATTGTATTTTCTTCCCTTTCAATGTAATAGATGCATTTGTTTTCATGTGTGTTTTTTGTTTGGTTTTAAGGTGACAGTGGGCGTCTATGACCCATGTACTCTTTCTCAACACCCAGGCTGGCCTTTGAGAAACCTACTGGTCCTCTTGGCTAACCAACGGTAATGTGTAGGCGTGTCTTTGTGTGTCAATGTGTGTGTTTGTGTGAGGGTAAGATGGGGGAAATCGGTCTTTACAGTATGTTTTATGTGAACATGTTCTTGTCCTGTGTTTTTACATAATACTATTATGTACTATTGAAATGATGAAAATGCTCACAGTGTGATTACACTGTTACTCCACGGAATATAAACTGTTGATGTTGGCTGTTTGGGTGAAGCATTTCAGTGCTGCCCCGATGTTTAGTCTCTGTAGTTGTTCATTTTGGTTTATGAAGTGATCTACTGGTGTATAAAGGGAAATGGTTTCTGACAAGCCTGATTTATGTATGTGCTGCTGATCCTGGTGTATGGGACTGAAATACATCACCATTTCTTCTCAATCACAGTTTTTATCACTGTAATCTGCACGCTCCAGTGTAAAGCTCCACCAGTGTGTGTGTGTGTGTGTCTGCGTCTCTTTCAGGTGCTCTAAGCTGGACACAGTGGAGGTGCTGTGTTTCCGAGACAGAACTCTGCAGGGAAGCCGTTCCATTCAGCACAGTGTTGTTTTTCAGATCCAACTACCAGAGCTCCCTCCTGCTTCTGGTAATTTCCTTTTGTGTGCATGCATGCTTGTGAACACATATGGTATTTGCAAGTATTTGTGCATCTATATGACCCATAGGATCTATATGTGTTAGTATGTATCTTTATCCTGTGGCCTTGAAACTTGTGTGAGTTTGTTTGTATATGATAATGGATGGCTTCTTTTGTCAAGTACACTAATCTCATAGCTTTATTGTTTCATCTGTTGAATGATGGATGAAAGTCATTTAAATGCTAATATAAGGATGAGGAAGCTGTGATCTGTGAAGATTTTAGATGAATTCAAACAAGGTTTCTTTGTTTACCTTCATCATCCTCTTCAGCGAATCATAGCTTTCGATTAACTCACATGGTATAAAGTATATATTTATGCAACCGAAATTGATTAGTGAGTTTGCTTTTGTGTGCACAGATTTGGTATTGCTCGAAAAAGAATTGACTCTGGGTCAGCGTGGCAGATGTATGAAAACAGACACCTTCAGAGCAAGTTCATTCCCTCAGATCACCTGTTTAAGTGCATCCAGCCCCCTTTGCGCAGTATTACAGGGTGGCATGTGTGCATCCATTTGCTGCCGCTGACCTGATAAGGATGAAGTAAACAAATGTGGATGAGGAATCCAAGCACTTCTGTTTCAACACATGAACTTATCTCTAACTTGAGATAGAGCTCTAAAAAGGCAAACTTAATTCATGCTTGTTTTAATGCTTAATATATCTTTTGATAGCATGTCCTAAGAGTGTAGGCTGGGAAAAGAATCCCAAGGGGGCCATGGGACCAAGGATGGTCAATCTCAGTGAATGCATGGACCCTAAAAGGTAACAAATACATTGCAATCTGTTGCTACACAGTTAGAACCTGAGCTCAACTAAACTGCTACTACATTTATTGACTTTTTTCATTTGCTGTTGTCTAGACTTGCAGAGTCCTCAGTGGACCTGAACCTGAAGCTGATGAGATGGAGGCTGGTTCCCTCCTTGGACCTGGACAAGGTGGTCAACACAAAGTGTCTTTTACTGGGGGCTGGAACTCTGGGCTGCAATGTAGCGAGAACTCTTATGGTAAGACTGGAATGAAACATGTATCTACTTTAACAATTTTACATGAATAAGCACAGGAATGTAACATAGAGTGTCTGTCTGAGAACTGTTGTGTTGTTGAGGCGTTGTGTTTCCATTTGTAACGGCTGGTGACAATACTTTTGACTCAGCAATCACTAAATCTGTCTTCACGAGAGTATATCAATAAATTGCCAGTGATCACTGAAAGTTATCATTCAAATAATTGGAAACAAAATATTTACTGCAAATCGAGTTGAACTGAACTACAGAAGTCACCATGCTTGCTGATAAAATATTCTTCGTCAATTTAAAATCCAGATAACAAATCAGTTTTTCGAGAAAGTAAACAAGGGACTCATTGTTAATTGTCATGTCTTTCTGGTAGGAAAATGACAAAAGAGAAATTTCCTCCCTGATTGCTGGCCCAAAGTAACCCAGATCAACACTCATATAAACCAGGAAAAACTGCCTGTGTGAAAATTGTGATTTCATGTAAAAAAACATCACAAGCTGTGGAATAGCCACCCTGTGATACAAAACTAAAATATAGATTAATGTCCTAACTGTGCCTTTGCTCTCCAGGGATGGGGGGTGAGACACATCACGTTTGTCGATAATGCAAAGATTTCATACTCCAATCCAGTCCGACAGCCTCTCTATGAGTTTGAAGACTGTCTCGGAGGAGGTAAAGCCAAAGCCACTGCAGCCGTCCATCGACTCACCAAAATATTTCCTGGTGTGGTAAGTAGCTGTAGCAGTAACAGTTGTTGGAGGTTCACATCAGTACTTGTTGTCTTTTTTGTCCTGTCCTAATGTTGAGAAGCTTTGATCAGAGGGGTTTTTGTGAACTCTAATGGCAGAAAAATGAAAAAATGCACTGACATCTCAATTTTGTTCTTTGTTTCTGTAATAGTATTCCTGTCTGATGGATAGTGTCTCAGCTGTGATGGCCAAATCATTGAGAAAATCAACAGCCATGTTACTTGCATATTAATGCTTGTGGTTTCATTACTTGCTGAATTAGTGAGTAGCTTTTCTCAGGGATTAATAAACCAAAAAGCAGCCAAACACTTGACAACATCTCTTATTTATGAAACAAATAGCCTGATTGAATATTTATGAAGCCTGTCAGTGTGAAGCTGTGAGCGTGGCTCATAGTGTGATGATTCACTTTCCCCGTCCGTCTGTCCTTCATCACTGGCGGTTAGCAAGGTCGTAAATATTAAAGTCTTTTATGTTGTTGTAACTTTTTTTAAGTATCTGTGGTTTTATCTTTTCTTGGGGAGGCAACCATTTATACCTACCCCACCCCCATGTGCTTTTCGTGTCTGAGATGAAAAAAAGCGGGGGGGGGGAATCTCTCTCATGCACACATGTGTATGCGTGTGTCTTAAGTGTATGTGAGTTGTCACCTGGCTTTTGATGGGATGATGGAATTGTAAGAGGGGATCACAGTGGCATGTCAGCAGCTTAGAGCACAGGCACCAAGAGCAAACAGATGTGTGGAAAAAAACAATCCCCAAACCAATAACTGTAGAGAGCAACTGATGCTGTGATTAACATGGACATCAGGTATCCATCTAACAGGTGAAAAGAAATATAATCACAGTGTTCAAATTGTCCAGAACTGGGCTTTACAGCTGATTTCTTATTTTGTGTTTTAGATCTCATTGTTGGGTTGGAATGAATTGATCTTGTCAGGAAGGGCTGAGAAAATGTGAAAATTTTTTGATGCAGCTTGAGGATGTTTATCGTGATAGCTGCAATATGATAATCACAACAGCTCCTCTGCTTGCTTTGGCACATGTTGAAGTAACATTTAGATTCAAGACTTGTGAAGCAGCTCCTGACATTTCTACTAGGGCTGCACAATTTGATAAAATACTCATGAGAACACTTAATTTGTTTTGGCCAAAGGAGAATTGGGACTTAATACATTGATTTCTTTTAAATACACATAAGTTAACCAGGACTACATTAAAGTACATACTGGTATATAAACTGAACAATAAGCAGATGTGTGTGTCAGTGTCATCAGCAGTGTTGGTGTGGGCACATCGCTGTGATGTGGTGTGGGGATTTAAATGTAAAGGTGCATCTCAGTAAATTAGAATAACATCAGAAGGTTGATTTTTTTTTTTCTTCAGTAAATCAATTTAAAAAGTGTAACACATCTTTATACTGTATATAGATTCATCACATATAGACTAATCTATTTCAAGTGTTTATTACCTTTCATTTTGATGAACACCCAAAATCAGTATCTCAGAAAATGTATCATATATCCGTATATATTTGTGTGATGAGTCCATATATAAACACGTGTTTCACTTTTTGAACTGATTTACTGAAGAAAAAATCGTCTTTTTGATGATTGACTGAGACATACCTATTGTCACTGGTGTGAAGAGAGGGAGAGCAGTTTACGTTTGGTTTATTAATCCCTCTGGAGCTTTAAGCCCAGGTGTTCCAGAGCAGGTGAATGCACCTCATTGGCTGATTCCCTCCGACACCCGAAGAGATCACACTATGTCAATGCTGACTTTGACAAATATGTCCAGGAGCGGTGTGACGTTTGTCGTGGCCAGGGAACGGACTGTGCAGAAACACTGAATAAAATGTCACTTTCATAGATGGACTTCTTGTTAATTACAGCTTTTTGTGCTTAAATAATCTCACTGCCCACACTTCAACCTTTAAGCAGAGGGAGGATGCTTAAACACATGCTGCAGTAGCACAGTAACACATGCTGTATTCATGATGTGTTATTTTGCCTTTTTCGCATGTTTATTCTTTACTTTACTCATTACTTTTTAGGCTTTTTATCTGTCTTTAACGTAATCCTAACTGCTGGGCTGCTGGACCATCCAGTTGTGATATTTTGACATGAACTCATTTGTCCTGCCTCTTGAGTTGGGCCGGTCTTGCTCATTGCCAGACCCTACATCCGGATCCGTAGTCCGGATATCCAGGCTACTGCTGTGCAGCATTATACAGTATTTATTTCATAGTTAGTTCATAACTTGACTTTTGTAAAACACCAAGAAACATCAAGTGTGGTTCACACAACTCCTTTTGTCAAACATGTCTTCATTGTCCATCTGTTGTCTATCCATCTTGCAGACTGCGGAGGGGTACAATATGAATATTCCCATGCCTGGTCACCCTGTCAATTTCTCGCAAGCCACTCTGTCCCAGGCCCAGAGGGACGTGGAGCAGCTGGAGAGGCTCATCTCTGACCATGATGTGGTTTTCTTACTGATGGATACTAGAGAAAGCCGCTGGCTACCCACAGTGATAGCTGCCAGCAAGAGGAAGGTAGGAATGATTGGCCACACTGCTCTAGAATGGAGTGTAATTAAAGTCTGACACTGCATATTTTCATCAAGCAATTCATCAAATGCCAGCATGTAATTTAAAGACAGTCACCTGGAGGGATTTGTGTGTGAGAAGTATTACTTTTTCCAGCTTTTCTGGCCTGTTTGAGCCCATGTTTCTTTAACCTTTAAAACTCTCAGCAGCGTTGTTGTCAGCGTCACTGTACACTCTGTGACTGACATGATCTCATAACCCCTGTGTGGGCTGTAAAAGTCCATGTGTTCAAAAACCCACACCGTGGTACAATAACTTCATGTTTTATTGCCTCCGCTTTTTGAAACTTGACAGTGCATTGTTACCATGTCTGTACACAGTGGTTTGACACACAATTGTTGTACTGTATAATTTGACCCAGTAAAAATAGAATCCTTTTGTAATGCAACCTCAGTTACCGCGACTCAATCGCTGATTCGTTGGTTTTGAAGGACATTAATGTGGTTGCTTTTCAGAGCATTGAAACTGTCATCACCAAGCTACTGACATGTTTATGTTCACTTGCACTGCAGCAATTACTTTTCCCAGAGAAACCTTTAACTTGCTGTGTTCCTCCTCACCTAGCTTGTGGTGAATGCTGCTCTGGGCTTCGACACCTTTGTGGTGATGCGACACGGCCTGAAGAAACCACGGGTCAGTCAGAATGTTTCTGCAGGTGCCGACTCCTCCCCCTCCTGTTCATCTGCCTCCTCTTCATCCTCCACCCCCGCCGGCTCAGAACACTCCGTCCCAGGATCCTCTCTGTTCTCCAACATCCCAGGGCACAAACTGGGCTGCTACTTCTGCAATGATGTTGTAGCTCCAGGAGATGTAAGAAAGAAAACACACTTATATATATATATATATTAATTCTTTTGTACTAACCGTGTGTAAATACAGACTATTTCCTTCCACCTTGTGAGAACCATTAGTCACCTCAAATTCTGACTGCACATTTTTGTTCCCCTGACACATGCAGTAATTTATGAAAACCAACCAGTGCGCCAGTGTCAAGCCATAGTGACATTCCCATTTAAATGTGGTTCAGTGACTTCTCTCAATAATTGCACAAGAGGAAAACCCGCGGGTGGTGTCGGGACATGAAGTGACTTATGTTCAACTGACAGTTCGTGTTTCTATTGGAACAGTCAACTCGGGATCGGACTCTGGATCAGCAGTGCACTGTCAGCAGACCAGGTTTGGCCATGATTGCTGGAGCTCTGGCTGTTGAGATGATGGTGTCCATTCTGCAGCACACTGAAGGGTATGTGAACCACAGTGAACCTGCTGCAGGAAACAGTAACACTGACAGTGATAGTAATACATGTTTTAGTCAGAGTCAGAGAAATATGTTAGACTCTATACTCTACAACACAGTTGATATTTTTCATTTTCATTTCAGAATGAACTGCCAGTAAGTCAAATGAAAGCTTATTACAGATCATTACTTTTAAAGCTCTGTATGTTCTCTATTACCAGCACTCTGTTCAGGCCAGCGTGAGGACACTCTTTCAGTATTATGAATAAATTGGAAAGTGTTGTTTCCGTCTGCTTTTTGAAAGTCCATTCTGGTGGTACAGCTGGGTTTGAAGGTTTCTTCTATGCCGGTTCTTCATTTATTACTCATATGCTTGAAAAGCCTAAACACAGTGATTGTTTTAGTTCTGCTTGAGATGGGGATGTGTGTATCCATACATGCTGTATATTCATATGTTTGCAGTAACTGTGTAGCCTCATTTTCTGTCAATGTCATACGTCTCCTGGTCTGATATGAGCTTTTAGACAGCTCGCTGCTTGGCCTATACTGGGTATCAAGCTTACGAACAAAAGGAAGGAAAGGAAGACTGCCTGATACATTCTTCACATTTCTGAACGTGTATCCCTTTACTCCCCCCCTCTTGCCACAGCCCTTTACATTATTGGCTTATTTGGTTCCCTTTATGCAAGATCATGCCAGTTAAGCACATGTAACACAATGCACACAACACACTATATGTACTGTAGTTGGCAGTGCATTGACTAAAACACAGTTAAAAAGAAAATATACACACAGTAATTGCAAAATGAAGAATACTACTTCAAACCAGAGATCAGCGCTGGTATGAGCATCGGTTGGAATCCACAGCCTCTCTGCCGCTGCCCATATGTTCTTGTTTTTTCAGTTTGTTGTCCTGGCCCCTGTAACCTGCATGGACTGACGCATACTGAGGAGTGTAGCAGCAATTTCACAGACTTTATTTACTTTCAGACAGAGCCCAGTGAGAGACGTGATATTTTTTGTCACTCTCAGGAAATGAAATGAAAGTATCTGATATACTGGTGAGCATGTGAAGTACATGACAGCTTTAACTCTCGAATGGACGTGAGCATTTCTTACTAGTTCCTGTTTTTCTCACCTTTGCATATAATACCACCAGGGAGACAGTGATTTACTGTTTGTTCATGATATTATCACATGACTATTTGTCACCTTTTCGACCTATCTGCAGATGTGAATGAACAATTTGTTTTGATGTGAAATAAGGTTAAAGAATTTTTCATGCCATTAAATGTTCCAATGATCTCTCTCCCTCAGAGGCTATGCAGTGGCCAGCAGCAGCGATGACAGAATGAATGAACCTCCTACATCCCTGGGTCTGGTGCCACATCAGGTCAGACACTATTCATGCACGTACAGATGGCATTCATCTTTTTCTGTTTCACCTCCGTTCTGTGTCATTCTGTTATATGATATAGTCTTAGATAAATTAGTCCTGAACAGTCTGCTCATCTAAATCTTTTAACCTACGATGAGTACAACACTGCTGTAAAATACCATGAGTTGAATCCACAGAACTAATAAGTACAAATACTGTAACCACTTACAGTATTAAATACACAGTTTGAGGATGTTTGGAATAGAGGTGGGTCAGGTCTAATGCCCTGCACAACACAACGAACAGCAACAATGGTTTATTTGAAGAAGCCTCTTGTTTGTCATAGCAGTCAGTCGCTGAGTCAGTGAGTTGGTGAGGTTATACTCCCCTGTGTAGTTGAGGACCACTTCCTTTGTGTGTTCCTGTGCTTTTTTTAAATATCTGATGGCACCATGGGTTTTATTTATTTTTAGTTTATTCTTTTTTTGCTCATAACTGGTAGTACTGAAGGAGCAACAACAACAGCATCAACCAAACATCACAGAACATGACTTACAGTCATTAGGCATGTTTAGCTCTTTTCATCAGCATTCATCATTCTAAGACCCCCCCCCACCCCCATTTATTTAGCATGCTGCCTGCTTGTTGTATTTCAGCTAAACATTCAGGAAAATGTCACCAGATTTGCTGTCATGTGTATGAGTAGAATAGAATAGAAAAGAATAGAATAGAGATCAGAAGAATATACAAGAGGCTGTGTTTTCCCTCCCTTACTGCTGCTATTTCTGTGGTACTATGGTGCCAACTAGTGGGGATGTATAGAAACTACATATGTTATGATGTTCAAATAAAGGTGATCGAGGGGTTCATGCTTTGGATGTCTCACTACTTATCACTCTAACCTTGAATTAGAATTTCTTGCATTTCTGTGCTTAAATCCAACAATGTTAAAACAGTGTTTTACCCTGACAGAACTAGCAGAACGCACAAGAGACAGTTTGACAGTAGCCTTCATCCCCTTGTGTATAAACACACAACAGAGAGATGTGCACTTGCATCTGCTGTTAATTCAAGATTTTGATGAAAAAAATTGGCATAATATTGTGATTGTTTTGACAGATATGGATATTAAAATATTACTCATAATTACACACTAACCTAACTACAAATATATGTTTGACATGATGTAGTTTTTCCTGGCGGCCGTTTTAATTATTCTAACTTCACTCTGCATATTCTGTAAGAAATGACATCTCTGTCCTTCTCACTCGCCCACACTCCCCCACTTGTCTGACGCACTCATCCACTCACCCTGTCACTTACTAATTTATCCACTGTACAATGTGATAATAGCCTTCTCCTTTCCTTGTGTAAATGGTCTGCATGTTATACTTTGATTCAGCCATCACCAATTAGTCCTGCCTTTGTCCCTGGATGTGTATTTTTAGGTCAATTAGGCAGCACAAAGGTGGGAAGGTATAGAAAGAGGAAAAAAATGAACGAGTCTGTTCTGTAGTTGTAGGAAGTTCTTTCACAACAAAATGCAGCCACAATATTCTGACATGTACCGAACCGCCTTCAGTCAAAAAATTGGGCAATTTGTCCCCATTAGTGATTGCACTGAAATAATCCAAAGAACTGAACGCTCTTCAATATTCACAATAATACTTAATGAATCTTCAGTGTATCAGTTATGAGTTATTTATACAGTATATAGAGTATATGTATGTGTGTGTGTGTGTGTGTGTGTGTGTGTGTGTATGTTCACACACACATACATGAAGTGAAGATATAGAAGAAGAAGGAAAACAACAAAAGGGATGTGGTGGTGGTGGTAGTGGGGGGGGGGGTCTTTTACCAAGATTATTAGGTAGAACTGTCCTTCATGAATAGGAGAGCTGGCTATCAGTGGACAGAGATGTGCTGAAAAAAGTTGCGTGTCTGGCACCAGAGGGCGCCCTCAGCATATTTCTGGATTCAACTGTTGAGATCAGATTTCATGTTTGCTAATGTACTACTGTTAGATTTATTCATCCTTTGTAGAAATACATATAGGAAAATACTTCTCTCTTTGGTCAGGCTGTTGGTCACAACAAGGCAACAAAAGAAAAAATGGAATCAAATGTTGTTTATTCATGAATAATATTGTGTTTACTTGTTTCTTTAGAACAGTAAATGAGCATCACGTGTTGGTTTCTTCTCCACAGATCCGAGGCTTTCTCTCAAGGTTCGACAATGTTCTTCCTGCCAGCCTGGCGTTTGACAAATGCACCGCCTGCTCACCCATTGTAAGTGGCACATATTGTCACTGTACAGTTCAAATTATACGTTTCCAAGTCCAGTTTAGTTGCAAAGCTGTGTTGTTACAGTAAACTTTGAATGTGCTTGGCAGACTGTAAAATAGATACCGATTTGCAGGTTTTCATTAAGTTCTGTGGAACAAAGTTCTTTTGAGACCCAAAATGTAGCTTGTTGCAGAAATGTGGGGGGATTCCCACCTCTCTCATTTTCACATTGTTTGAGCAGTGGAGCTGTGTTGAAATGTGGTTCCTTGAGGAATACTGAGGACGCACACACACACAACAGAAAAAAGTGGTGAAACCATATGGTAACAATCAGGCAACAGTTGCTCATTGATGTCAGTGACTGTCGTAAGAGCAGAATTAGCTCCCACCGCTGCTGTCTTTGTGTGTGTGTGTGTGTGCGTGTGTGTGTGTGCGCGTGTGCGTGTGTACGCACACACACAAAGATGTTTTTTTGAAAGGTCCAGATCCTAAATCAGCCAAATGCGGTAGAAGAAAAAGCTTTTTGCAGAGTTATCTTTGGTCCATAGCCAGCTGAGGTGGCTCTGCAAGAAGCGTGTTGTTTTTGCAAGATTAGGAAAGAGCAAAGTATAGAAAACTACAGATTAACTGGTAAGAGAGTATCAGTAATAAAAGTTAGAGAAAGAAAAGGGGGAGGGTAAAAAGACGAAGTGTAGGGTGAAAAAGGGTGTTGTGATGAGTGGAGGGCTGCACTCTCTCTTTCTTCCCTGATCTGAATGCAGTCTTTGTGTACCAGAGGTCATAAAGCCACAGATCTATCACTTTCATGTGAAGGCAGAGACACTGTGATGCTGTCCAGCTCATACACGAAAAGTTCCTCTACCTGCGCTGCTTGTAAAAAACACTGTATGAAGTTCCGCCTCATCCTCAGGTGTCTTGTTTCTGCCTGTGACTGATGAGATTATTGGGAATGCACAGAGGGGCTGGGTGAGGCCTGGGTCATGAACAATGAACAACAGAAAGAAAGATGATCCTCTGCTAGGTCAGGGAAAAAGGTTGTGTAGGGAAATTGGGGGAATATGTTTTGATTCCCCCCCCACACACACACACACACATCTCACTCTCCCTCTGTTTTGCCTTTGTTTTCCAGTCTTTTCCTCCCTCTCCTCCTCACCTTTTTCTGCTGCTGCCTGCTCTCCCCTCCCATTTTGTCCCCCTGTCCATCCATCTATTGGTCCTGGTCACTGCAGTGTGAGTGTCTTTGTCTTCAGTGTGTGTATGTATGAGAGCGAGAGAATGAGTGCATGTCTGTCTGTGTGCTGCAGTCAACTGTGTGCTGCCAGGTCACTATGGTAACAAAACAATTTCAGCCCTGTCTGGGCTAGAGCAGTTCCTGTAGATTTGGGGCTTTCTCTCTCTCATTTTCTCCCTCTCCCTCTCTCTCTCTCTCTGTGTGTGTGTGTGTGTGTGTGTGTGTGTGTGTGTGTGTGTGTGTGTGTGTGTGTGTGTGTGTGTGTGTGTGTGTGTGTGTGTGTGTGTGTGTGTGTGTGTGTGTGTGTGTGTCTCTGGGACTT